>CM060952.1:165527574-165588272 GCA_030765055.1 Mantis religiosa
TCTCAGGTGGAGGCACCCAGAGAACGTGTCCACTGCCTTCAATGTTAGGATGATAGTGAAGATGACGGTGAGTCGAGAGGTCCTACAGCTTATGACGTGGACTCCGTACCACGTTGGGCATAGAGGACACTTCACACGAGCTAGACAGAGGTGAAGGTATGGATAGGGCCGACTTAAAATCGCCAACCCCAGAGCCGGAAACCAGACTTGAGACCCTTTGCACGGCAGCTGCGAACGAAACCACTACGCTACCCCGTCGCCCAAGATTCTGAATATGCTAATGGGAAATAGAACCAATATCTTGAATTTTATGAAAGTATCGTGAAAACTTCGCTTTATTTGTCTTAAATTTGCATAATTTTTTGGAAAAATATCTTTGGATATAAAATAAAATTTTTGCTCTGTTTAATTTAGCATCTTTCCAAAACGCCCATGTTGTAAACTTAAACTTCTCCTAGCATCATAGAGAATACATGCTCTAAACTTTGCGATTCTTTTATTTTTATCCTTTTATTTTATTAGCACCAGAAGAATTCATTGCCAGGAATAATGCTTTTAATTGCCTGCATAATTCCTCTTTCTTGTTTAAAAACAAAAGAAAAATTAGGTTAAAATACCACAAGTCTGAAGTTATAATAACGCAAAATGAATACATGTGAAATATTCGTTGATTGAAAGAGTCGTAGAAACGCATTATCTATTTATTTAATTTTCATTTTAGTATTTTAATCACACTTTAATACTCAATATTTTGAATTTAGATCAGCAAATATGTGCAAATATTGATTACAATAACATAGACGTTCAACGTACTACCTACCAACATAATAAGGTCAATAACCCCAAAGCCTTTTTTAAAGAGGTCCAGAGCGTTAGTGAATGTTAAAACTAATAGCTCTCGTTGCCTATATGTCCCTCTCAGTTTCGAAAATACTTTCTGAAATATATAGAAAAATGCTACTATTTGATAGAAACGGCGCTTGCAACACACACTGAAATTATGAAAGGAATTGAATGGAATGAACCTTTTAAGTAGAGAGAATGTGAAAATAATGTTTATTTGTAAACATCCTTCTATGCCCACTTAAAGCTATTCAGACATTTAATGGCAAAAATGTATAACTGCATCTAGAGTGTATGTTAAGGTGTATATATTAGCCATGGTATCTCAATGGTTAGAGTAACCGGACAGAGGCCGGGAGATAGTGTTCAAATCCCGTCTATGGCATTGACTTTTTCTGTCTGCCTAATCTAGCCAAAGGGTTCAAGTGTTGAGACAATGTTCTACATATTTTTACCTACACTAAACTACAGTACACGCTTTCTCAACCAAGAGTGCCTATCCAGTCAAAGAATTTACCTACGCTCTTTTAATGCTGAATACTGTCGCCAGGCATCTTTTTGCTGCTGTCGGCCCGTGCGCAGGTGAACGCCAAGAGAAAGAGAACGCCGAAAGAAAGAGACAGAATGTGCCCCAGCCACGCTCACGCGTGCGTTAGCGCAGAATGCTTGCCGAGAGGGAAAGAGACGAAGACAATCTGGAATGTCTCGCTGCGTCGTGAAACTTCGGCAGGTTTCGAGCGATCCAGTGAGTTCTATAACAATGAGTGTAGGTATAAAAGGCAGCGGATACTCAGTCGGTGGCTAGGACCACTTTCGTCAGACTCCAGACGCTGCAGAACAAGGCACTACGCATCATCTATGATACAGGCTGGAGATTCCGGGCTCATATTCTACATGAGCACTCCCAGATCCCGTATATTGTCGATGTCATTCGCGAGAGGGCACGATCAATGTACGAGAAAATCCAAATGCACCCCAACCCTTTAGTGAACTCCCTGGGAAGGTATGACCCGAGAGATCAAAGACGCTTGCCGTCCTTCAGACTGCCGAGAGACGTCCTGGGACCCCTTGGGTAACCCAAGGGAAACCCCAGATGTCTCTGGGAACAACTTCTACGCCAAAGGACCAAGCGCTACACAACCCGTACCCAAAACGGAGCAAAAAACTAAATCGTGTCTCCCAGAAAGGGGGAACTATTAAGTGCAGCTGCCCACGACAAAGAGGGGCAACCCATTCCTAACCCTTTAAAAAATTTCAACAGCCAACAATTTCAAACACCCAGCAGAACATGGATCTACTAGTTCATTTCGCAGGTTAAGCCGCAAAGCGGCTAGGTACTGCGGCATATGACACCTGGACGGGGAAAGCCCCGCCCGACTAGGACTACCTCTGGACCTCTGGACCTCGGTGGCTAGGCCACTGGAGTTGGAGCTGGAGGTTGGCCATTAGCTTCGGGAAGAGCTCCGCTCTACTCCTGGCTAAGGTCCAAACTAGGCGATGGTATTGGTCACTGGGGTTGAGACAGAGGCAAATCCCCTGGGTTCCCTCTGCCAAATACCTCGGTGTCCTTCTCGATCGTGGCCACACCTATGCGCCTCACGTCCGGGCCAAAGTCGGGCAAGGACATGCAGCACTTAGGCAGTTGTGCCCTGTTTTGAAATTCTCTATGCCAACACACCTAAAACTAGGCCTGTATCGGTCGATTATCCCGCCCCTAATTCTGTACGGCTGTGAGGTCTGGGGATCAGCGGCGCCTACTACCATTCGCAGACTGCAGCGCTACAACAGAACAGGGCGCTACAAATTATCTACGATACTGGGATTCCCATCCCATATCCTCTACACCTATTCCGGAGTCCCATATATTGCAGGCGTGGTGTGGGAGAGAACCCGTACCATCTACAATAAGCTAGACTCCCATCTCAATAGCCTGGTGAACACCCTTGGCCGATACGACCATAGGGTTCCTCGCCGAAGACCCGGTTACAGGCTGCCCAAAGACGGTTTGGGTGACCTAATCTGAGCAGGACCACTTCCCCTGATACCTGTACCCCAAAGCCCAAAAATGGGCTTGGTATAATCAGTACCTTACCCTGGTTTCTAAACCTCTAGCCTGTCAAGACAGGCGGAAGGCGCAGCCAGCACTGGGCGCAAACACCCTCCGCGGCCAGTTGTGCCCAAAACTGGCTAGATATAGCACTGCCCAAAACAACTGCCTGATGACAAAAGACAATTCTTTTATACTGCCCAGATAAAGTCGCACTAAGCGGCTAGGTGCTGAGCAGCAAACACCCCGCCCGGTAAACCTGGGCGACTCGCATCTTCTGCTGGTCTACTGGTCGGTGGCTAGTTGATAAATGATAATCGCGCGCGCGTTTGTGTGTGTGCGCGCGCGTGTGTGTATGTAGCTGTATATTGATTTGAAAGTGAATTCTCTTTTTCTAGTGTTGTGAAGCAACGAGAGAGCTTGGAGACTACGTGTTTGTTTGACACGTCATTTTTAGATCCTGTAAGGTTGACAAAGTGTTTTTTTTTTACTTGTAATTAACAACAGTTTAAATTTCTGCAAACTAGACTTTTAATTCTACGAACCCACAAATCCATGAATCCATGCTTCTAAACCGTTATTTAAAATATCACTTATACCTTTGTTTTATTTAAAAGGTTTAATTTATAATGGGTTTAACGAAATACAAATGCTACACTGCTCTAAAATCATATTACGTGTTTAATGTGAGATTGTAGGGGCATATGCTCCAACGAGACGAGCTATAATTCTATTTTCACAAACTTCTGACAACTTTCAATATTATTTTTAACTTAAGAAGTTCAATATAGATAGCTTTATAATTCTGTTATGTATATCAAAAATATCAATCTGAATAACTGTTCAAAGTTTCATTGTTATGGCATGTTTAGTATAATTACAATAAACTAACAATTTATACGGATACCTGTTGCTGTGAAAGACCAATGGTTAAAATTTTCTAATTGTGTAAAACTAGTGAAGCAATGGTTGTTTTAAAATGATTAACTGTTATAAAACTATCCAATATTAATACTTATGAGAGCCGTGCAATAAAGAATGATCACTTTTTTGACAACGTACCTTTACTCATCCTCATAATTTTTAAGGTACTTCTCAAAATGTTCTTCCATGAATGCGATGCACTTGTACCAGCGTTTCTGCCTGTCTTCAAGGACATGCTGGAAACCATTTTTTGAGAGATCCTCCAAAATCGCCTCCGCAGCCTTCACCACTGCTTCTGATGATGGATAATGCCCCCCACGAAGGCGTTTCTTCAAGTTAGGGAATAGAAAGCAGTCATATGAGGCTAAATCCGGAATATAGGGAGGGTTAGGGATGCACTTCACGTTGAGTTTTGAAGATATTCAACGACATTGGTGCAGCATTATCGTGGTGCAGCATCCTTTGCACCTGATATGGACTTGGAATGTTTTCAGGACATCCCTGTAGTGTTGTCCAGTTACTGATGTGTGTACAGGTACAACTTACTGATAAACCATTCCATGAATATCAAAGAATGAGGTGGCCATAACTTTCCCAGCAGAAGCAACCACTTTTGCTTTGGGGGCGAGGGGGCTGGTGATGAAGGAGATTTCCACATGAGCTTTGCTGTTTGCTCTCAGGATCAAAATGATGTTGCCAAGTTTCATCAACTTGGATCTTCCTCTAACATCAACTTTAACTGCATGTTACCTCCATTGCAGCGGTAGGCGATACTGAACATGTTTGAATTTTCCTGGTTCTCACAGGCGGGAACCAGGAGTACCAACAATGAAGCTACTACGGCGTGTTTGTTTCACACTAAACTAACAGAATATAATAAGATTGAATTTTAGTGCGCAAAATTATGTCCGTAAAAATTATGATCACTCTTTATTGAACAGCCCTTGTACATGTATAAAATATTCATATTGGGCTATAGCGTTTTGGTTCCCTGTGTAACTGTGCCCACTCAGCATCGTGAGGAAACTGAGGAGCTACGATAGGTAACGAAACTTGTTTAAGATAGCCAGCTTTCCAGCTAGGGGTGCCGTGATGCTCCTCCCCATATAGTTTGGATGATCGCCCAACTCTGCCTTGCGTATGTGGGCGTGAGGCCGGCAGTCTGGTTGGCAGACTTAGACCCACTTTGGGCTGTTACGCCATGGGTTATGTTTTCTTCTTTTTGCCAAAAGGAATACTATTACTGCTACTGCTGCTGTAAGTATATAGTACAGAAAGTAAGGGACTCACATGGACTCCCAGAAAGCTTAAAGCAATGCTTTACTAGTCGCAAAGAAAGATGCGTTTAGATGCAGCTGGGTAAGGCTGGTCTGTATAGCTGGAAGTTGGAATATTTTAAATAACATATTGTAATGGAAAAGAATAAGAAAAACAAAATCAAAATATCAATGGCTTTGTAGGTATTCTGAAAGCTTACAGAACGCGCTTAACTTTATCGCATCAAAAAGTAATCCGCTTCGCTTCATTCGGAAAATACAGTACGATAGCAGCCGTACGTCCACAGCCGTATTACCTTTTCAGTTGCAATCGGTTTTCTCTGAACCGTGGAATATGCTCTACATATGTTAAGCTGTTTAGCCATTCTCTAGGTCCAGTCTGATATTCCCAAGTTTTATCAATAATGGTTTCCCCATTTTTATATTGTCTGCTATATATTCTAAGCACAAGTTCTGCATTTCACCTAAAATTTAGATACCTAAGTTTTACGCGAATGTGTTTCGAGACTCCGTGAAGCCTATCCACCTCCCTTCCCCAAGGTGTGCGTGAATGTACATATGTATATTGTGGCTGAAGGGATGCACTATAACTCAAAAACGAAACGTTGGTCAAAAACAAAATACGTAAAGAGTAATTTCTTCCAATAATGTGACTCAAAGGTTTTAAAGAAAATATGCTCATTCCAAATTACCCTTTCCCTGCCACACTTAGCAAAAAGATCGTTTTTTCAAATCCAATTATTTTGGTTAAAATATTATATCAACTTACCTTCACGACAAATAAAAAGTATGTCCTGAATTTTCTGAGAATACCCATGAAGTCCTCATCACCCTGGATGACTTTTGCATTACCAATAAATATAATAGATATATAATCTCTGAAAATCTCTCAATAGCACACAATTATTTTCAAATCGTGGAACAAAGCTATTCCGAGATATTGTTGCGCAAATGTTCGCAGATAGCTTTCACAAATAGGAAGTCGTTAACCCATTTTGTGTATGTATGTAATTATTCACTGCAATTTGGTACTACCCGGTGGCAGAGTTAAGAATACAGATCAAATTACAAATACTAGATTTACAACTATAACACAATAAACAATACAAACAAGATATTATTTTACTTTAGTCACTTAAAACATCTAATTACTTCTCTATTTACATATTATATACCATTATAATTCAAAAGTTAAACTATAAACCATCTAGATTTTTTTCTAAATTTCTTCAGCGACAGGGGACAGCCCTGAAAGACTGCTACAGGCAATTATTTCCATTCTTCAATGGTTCTATTAACAAAAGAAAATTTTCCTACGTCGGTTCTGTATCTTCTACCCTTAATTTTATACCTATGATCGTTCCGTCCATAATAATCCGGATTATCTAACCTTACACTAACGTCCACCCATGCCTTTACACCAGCATTAGCTTTCAATAATGCTACCAACCTATGTTTTTACGCCTAATTCTTAATTCCTCCCATTTAGTTTCATCTCCTTTTACAGGCCCAAAATACTTGCCTCTTTTTATGAATTTTATTGCCCTCTTCTGTATTTTTTCTAATGGATCGATTTGGTTAGCTCTATACGGGTCCCAGCATGCTACTCCATATTCCATAACCGGCCGCACTAAGGCTTTGTAGGCAATTTCCCTGGGCAATTTCTCTTGGCAATCACACAGTAACTTTCTCTTTAAATATTTTATTATCGCTTGAAGTCCTTTGTGTTTCTACACCTCTTCCCTTTCACCTACAAGGAAATTAGCAGTTAAATAATTTCTGCAAATGTTATCTCGATCGATCCACTTAAATAGAAATGGCAACAAAGATTTGTACCGATAACTTGTGAAAGAGCAGAAACGTTCACGAGTTTAGCAGATCCGTTCACGAGTTTAGCAGATCAGATCCTGAAAGATGACTTTAGATAGCTACTTTCTGCAGTCGAGTTTATTTTTCTTCTTTCTGCGGCTGAATCTGGAAAGCTGAAATAATTTAGTACTTGTAAACTTAGGGCCTTTTAGAGATGCCAGTATCCATACTCTACCATTCCTTCAGTTGACAGATAAATCATCTGATATACGGGAGGACCCAAAAGAAACCGGATTGTTGTCATAAAAATTTTACTGATGAACCTTTTTACAAAATTACTTCAGTAACCTTCAAAATACTGTCCATTACATGTGATGCACTTGTCAAGTTTCTTTTCCCACTGTTGGAAGCATGTATTGAATTCTTCAAGTTTGATATTGTCCAGTGCCCTTTGCGAAGCTGTTTTTACCGCCTCCACATCGTCATAACGCTCTCCTTTTAGCGTTTATTTTTTCATTCGTGGAAATAGGAAAAAGTCGCGCGGGGCTAGGTCCGGCGAATACGGAGCGTGGGAAACGACAGACCACCTCTGAAATGCCAAATAGTGCGTCACTCGTAAGGCCGTGTGTGCCGGAGCGTTGTCCTGATGCAGAAACCAGTCACCTGATCGCCAAAGTTCCGGGCGTTTCCTCCTCACATCCTCTCGCAGACGCCTTAAAACATCCAAGTAAAAGTGCTGGTTAACAGTCGGGCCAGGGGCTACTAATTCTCGGTGCACAATTCCACAAACATAAAAGAGACGATGATCATCGTCTTCACATTTGACCTCACATACTTTGCTTTTCTTGATCTGGGAGAGTTGGGAGTCCTCCACTTGCTTGACGCTTGCCTGGTTTCTGGATCATACCCGTAACACCAACTCTCACCCCCTGTAATGACTTTGTTCAAGAAGTTTGGATCACGTGCAATCTCTATTT
Organism: Mantis religiosa; assembly: GCA_030765055.1. NCBI lineage: Eukaryota > Metazoa > Arthropoda > Insecta > Mantodea > Mantidae > Mantis > Mantis religiosa. Next base: position 165,535,452 of record CM060952.1, read on the forward strand.
TCCAGTCCTGACACACAGTCATGCGAATAGTTGCTCCTGTGTGAGAAGGCGCGGAACAAATCTAGCACCAACACGTCTCATGTGCAAATCCTCCCTCAAAATCCGCTGGCACGAGCTCCAACTGATTCCTGTCGCTGCTGAAATTTGGTCGATCGTTTGGCGACGATCCTCGTTGATCTTTTGACGGACCTTTTCAATGTTCCCATTTCGCGACGTTGAAGGGCGTCCAGAACGAGCTTGGTCTTCAACACACATCTCACCACGTTTAAAGTACCCAAAACACTCGGAAACCTGTGTGCGGCTCATAGCGTCCTCCTGGAAACCTTCCGGAAGCATCTGGTGTACCTCCGTTGCAGTTTTTTTAAGCAGGAAACAAATTTTCACACACACTCTTTGTTCTTTTAATAAAATCCAAAGCTTATCAGCAGGTAACTGTAATATTTAAGGCAAAAAACTTCTGGTGCGACAGCCCTTAGAGGGCCAAGCCCTATCAACCCGACTGCCAGCCTCACGCCCACTTACGCTCGGCAGAGGTGGATAATCATCCAACCGATACGGGAAGGAGCTGTGGTCAACATCTCGGCATCCCCCAGCCGGAATGTTGGTTTTCGTGACCAGGGCCGTAAACCTATCGTGAGCTCCTCACCCGTAACACTTTCCAGGGACCAAGGCATGCTGCCTTATCCCACGACACCACGGCGCAGGACGCGACATTTAATGACTAAAACTTATGTTATATAGTTGTGGCATAATTATTCAAATAAAATTATTTGTTAAAGAAATAGTGCAGTAAATATTTTAAATACAAGTTATAAACATTAGGTGAGAGTGCAAGAACAAAACTGATTTAGAAAACGACTATCGTACACAGGTATCTTTTCACACTTAAGCAGAAAAGAGAAAGATGGTAGTTTAACCTCTAAATTCATATCTCATAACTTCTATTGACTATGAAAAAGCATTTGACCGTGTAAAAAGAAAAGAAACATACGGTTAATTGTGAATAAGAGGATATTCACATAGCGTGTAGACTTCCAAAAAGCATTTGATTTCATTAATAGAGAAAGATTATCGGACATTATAGACGAAAGGGGCTATCTTCCTCATGTGATGGAAGTAATTAGAAGTTTACGTAAAGATGCACAACTTATTATTAAACAGGAACGTTTAAGACAAATAAAAATGCATCAAGTAGTACAGATGCAGCCCTTTTCCTACGGAAAAGGTATAGGTATACGTAGATGACTTGAGCAAGAACTGGAAAACGGTGAGTGATGGAATACAATTGAATTGAAATAACTTAAATGTCATACACTATGCCGGTGATATTGCAATAATGCAGGACAAACAAAAGAGCTTCCAGTCTTCCATATAAAAGTTGTATCTATTGGGAAAGAAATACGATTTAAATATATCCACAAGGAAAACAAAAATAATGGCATATCGGGGAAAATATCCAATAAGATCAAACATATGTATTGAAAATAAATGCATAGAGCAGCTCTCGGGGCTTAATTTTGTGGTCTGTAAAGATTAGATTTATACAAAACGTTAGAAAACAATATAAACAAGTTTCAGAACACATGTGGAACCATAGCAAGATATTAAGACATGAACTTTAAATAAAAGTCAAAGCCAAAGATGAAATTAAAATTTTATAAAATCATGGCAGTTCCAGTGCCATGCGGAAGCGAGTCCTGGACAATAGAAGAAAGGAACAAAAGTAAAATATAGGCAGCAGAAATGAGATTCTTAAGAAGATTTAAAGATCAGATGAAACTTAATAAGAAATGAAAGAATTCGAGAGGAACTGGGCGTATACAGATTACAGGAAAGAATAGATGAGAAAAAAACAGAATTGGAAATATCATCATAAATGGTACCATAAGTCAAGTCGGACTATTTATTTTACTGTTTTGGAGAATCAAGCCATCCCATCCATCCCATCCCATCCCACCCCACCCCACCCCATCCCATCCCATCCCACCCCATCCCATCCCTTTATTTATTTATATGTGAAATAAGACTATAAAGTCGGTGTCGCAGCGCGAAGAATATGTGAAGTGGAAGGCGGAGTCGTTAATGAGCGTGTGGCACAACGGTGGTTCCAACGTTTCAACAATGGAGACGAAAGACTAAAGATTTACCACGTTCTGGTAGACCTCAAGTATGTAATACTGAGTATACACACCAAATTTTGCCTGAAAATCTACAAAATGGTACCCGTAGGCTTACAGAAGAAGTTAGTACATCAAAATATACCATTTATCGCCAAATTGAGACACTTGGAAGATCATACAGAAGTGTAGATCCGTGCCTAATGATCTGACACCTCAACAGGCTGAACGTAAAGCGGATATCTGTCGTTCAGCTTATCCTATAGATATAGATTTGCCAGGAGAATTGTCACTTGTGATGAAAATGGTTATATTGTCGAAACTGATGCCTCGAAACAGTGGCTTGATCTCCGACAACTTGCCAAAGGTATTGTTAAAAGAAATCAGTTCCCTCCCAAAGTAATGGTGTGTCAGATGGAATTCTGAAGGAGTGATTCATCGGGCGATTGATACGGATCCTTATTCTCAACAACTGAAACGAGTTCATTAAATTATGGGATGGAGATGCTCAAGATTAGTTAATCGAAATAGAGTTCTATCACCACAGGACAATACAACACCCCATACTGCATGAAGAATCATGGGACAAATTCAGGAATTGGAAGGAATCTAGCTGCTACCACACCCAGCATAGAACCCTAATCCCATACCATCAGATTACCAGCTTTTTCGATCCATGGCACGTTTTCTACATGGGGGAAATTTTGACAACTTTGAAGCAGTGCAAGTGGATGTCACTTAATTTTTCGCATCAAAAGCCAGAGATTGTTACCGTCGTAGGTTAATAAGGCTCGCTGAAAGATAGCTCAGGATCATATAATCTAATAATCTATACAAATTAGTTAATTGCTTATCAGAACACATTTCAAATAATTGTTTTTCTTAAACATTACTTATGAGGCATTATCTATGTAAACAGAATGAGTGAAAAATACCGGTTGGAATAAGAAGATACAATCCTCGCGGAAGAAGTGCTGTAGGGTGTCCTAGAAGAAGATGGGCGTAGGTGTTGGACTGTGAAGACAGAACAGACAGAAAACGCTTAGTTCCTGAAGTGAAGAAGTGTAAGAGGATGTAAAAATCATTTAATTAAACTATTCAAGTGTGTACATTTATACAATATATGTAAATCCATTTTTGTTGTTGTTGTAATTTACCTCCTCCAACGTTGTCATATCGGACGGTGAATGAATAGGGTGAAACGATGTTCAAATGAATCCAGGTTCCGTGGAGCTTAGAGTTACCCGGCATTCATCTTGAAGGATAAGGGAAAACCCTGTAAGAAACCTTATCAAGGTTACTCACCCTGAGTGAGATTCGAACTCGTGACCTCTTGAACGTGAGGCAGACATGCTACCGAGGCGGGCTAGCCAAGTGAGCCAAATGGGGTTCATTGCACATTTCCTTTTATATAAAAATGGAACAGTATAATACACTAGACGTGAGCAATGCTGAAATATTTTAAGATATGGTCACATGTAATAGCTTTGAAATTTCCTTCTATTTGCATCTCCAGGCTACAGAAAATTAATTACAATAATCTATTTGATAAAAGTATTGGAAAATTCAAACAAATACCAACGAATATTTTTAAATGGTTCACTCTACAACTTGTTTAAAGGCAAATTTCTTTTAAAGAAATCACATTTTTGTGCTGTAAGATGTTCTCTAAAATTTTGGTATAATAATTATGCAATAGCCAGCTAGTTAGAAAAGGAACCCTTAAGGTTTATGTTATGTTTTCCTGAGGTCTACCCAAAACTCCTAAGACTCCGGCCTCTATCAACCCGGGAGCGATGGAAAGCTCCAGGGCTCTTTCCATTGGGCAGTACCGCAGTAAGTATAAAAAGTCGCACCCCCCACATCGACAACAATGTCAAGACGGGGTGGACGTGGATACGACACTTACGCGCGTCAACCCCGCAGGGAAGACTACCGAATAACCTGGTGGGGCCGCCTGGTGATCTAGCACACCTTCTACTAGTTATCAGGCTACTCGGGACATTTTAGACAACCCTCTGACCCCTCCTGGCGGCCGAAGCCTGGCCATAGGTACCCGATCTCCCGCGGTTTCAGGAACACATTGCCTCCTCGAGTCCAACCCAATCCGAACAGCCCCCATTCGGGAGGGGCTTGAATGATCGGCCCGAGGTTCCTCTGGTAACGTCAGAGGTACCACGAGTGCTAAGGGTCCGCAGGTTTCGCGCCACAGCAGCTGAAGTGGAAGGATCCCCCTCCCCTATGGGGCAGAAAGTTTAAGAAAATATTTGTCATGAAAATATATTGAACATAATATATTTTAATTACAATGTTCAGAGTCATTTTTTATAAAAACGAGTAGTCTCAGATGGGTTGATCTTTTGTAAAGCTGTGTCGTGTCTTTGATGTTAAATTTGGTTTTCAGCCAACTTTTCGTTTTCCCCATTATGCTGTTCTCGCATTCCCTTTTCTATAAACTACTTTTAGATTCAAGGGGTGCCAAAACATATTTTCCAACTTAATGTTGTTATCGAATTGGTAACAATATTTTATAGAAGAGTAAAGAACATGCAACTGCAAAAATCTTAAGTAGACTTAAAGCATAAAAGAAGGCATGGCAACCAGTTATTGCAAGTGCTGATTCGGGAATGCGTTTTGTTTTTAAAGCTTAGAGAATCAGAACGACGTAGCCGTCGGACAAATTGAGGAATGAATTTCCAGTAAAATTTAAAACCACTCAGAGGACTGGGCCGTGCATTCTGCTAACTCAGTTTGTCATCAGTAACAGATTGCTCTGAAATGAGATATGAAGCATAGTAATGATAACAAACACCTTACAGGATGCAAAACAAATGAGCAGACTGAAATACTCTGAATACTCAACAACTGAAATGCTGGAACACAACAGCAGAGTCTAAAGAGTGCAGATATGCATATGAATAAGTTACTCTTTTAACTTATATTAAGCTACGAAATGGTTAGAATTGATCAAAGGAGTGAAATGTTAACAAAAAGTGATTAGAGAAAACGTGGAATATGTACGAGGGCTGCTTGACAACGTACCTTTACTCATCCTCATAATTTTGATGGTCCTACTCAAAATAGTCTCCCTTAATGCGATGCACTTGTGCCAGTGTTCCTGCCAGTCTTCAAAGATATGCTGCAAACCGTTTTTTGAGAGAACCTTCAAAATCACCTCCTCAGCCTTCACCACTGTTTTTGATTATGGATAATGCCTCCCACGAAAGCGTTTCTTGAAGTTAGGGAATAGAAAAGAATCACATGGGACTACATCTGAACTATAGGGAGGGTGAGGGATGCACTTCACGTTAATTTTTGCAAGATATTCAGCAACAACATTCTCAATATGCGGCCGCGCACTATCGTTGTGCAACATTCAGCCTGCTTCATGGAAATACGGTCTATTGCGCCTGATATGGACTTGCAATGTTCAGGACATCCCTGTAGTGCCCCACCGAGGTTTTCGGGAGTCTTCCCTGCGAGGTTGACGCGCGTAAATGGCGTATCCACTTCCACCCGTCTTGATTATAGAGTCGATGGCGGGAGGCTCTTTAGACTCCAAATATTGCCCTATGGAAAGAGCCCCGGAGCTTCGGGTCCCGGGTAGAAGGAGGCCCGGGTCCTTGGTCCTACGTGTCCAGGACTAATGGGAGTAGAACCTGTGGCATAAACATAAACATCCCTGCAGTATTGTCCAGTTACTGATGTGTGTGCAGGTACAACATGCTGATAGACTATTCCATGAATATCAAAGAATGAGATGACGATAACTTTCCCAGCAGAAACAACCACTTTTGTTTTGGGGGGGTTGGTGATGAAGGAGATTTCCAAACTGAGCTTTGATGTTTGCTCTCAAGATCAAAATGATGTAGCCAAGTTTTATCAGCAGTGATTACGTTTTTATGAAACTCCAGATCTTCCTGTAACATCAACTTTAACTATATGTTACCCCCATTGCAGCGGTAGGTGATACTGAACATGTCTGAACTTGCCTGGTTCTCATAGGCGGGAACCAGGAGTACCAACAATGAAACTACTACGGCATGTTTGTTTCACATTAAGCTAACAGAATATAATAAGATTGAATTTTAATACGAAAAAGTATTATTATTCTTTATTGAACAATCATCGCAATAAGATAAGCAAGAAACTATCAACAAAGTACCCTTGAGTTTATTCATACAAGTATTTGGAGACCAAACTTGGATCTATTTACAGTGCTAAAACAGAAGAAAGTACACCAACAAATTCCATAGTGTGAGATGTCGGATTAAATGCAATGCCAGCGAGACAGTAAGATGCACATAGAATTGCGATATTTAATTTGAAATAAAAATAAGGATTTTAAGCCCCGAGTATAGGACTGGTGTCCACTCAGCATCATGAAGAAATTGAGGAGCTACATAGTTAGGGTACCCTGGTCCAGAAACTCAACTTTCCAGCTGGGGGTGTCGAAATGCTCACCACATCTTCCTGTATCGGTTAGATGATCACTCACCTCTAGCTTACGTATATGGGCGTGAGGTCGGCAGTTGGATTGGTAGCACTTGACCCAGTAGGGCTGTTGCGGCCATGGGTTAATTTATAAATTTCTGCAAATATCTCTCTTGATTTTCGTGAAGCATATATTACAAGAGTAGAGAAAGTGATGTAATTGCAACACCTTTACTATTATCGTCATCTGTTAGCTATGCAAGGACAGCGAAATTCCATAATCATCATATAGCGACCAGCTTTAAAATATTTGACTGTTCCTTTGAGCCTGCTGATTTCTGCAAATGAACGTGTGGAGTAACATGAAGTAGACAGGCACAAACGTTTGTAAGAAAAGCTTGTACAAGAGTACAACACGTCATGTAACAACACCATAGCAATCCTGCTTCTTAAAAATTGTCCTAGAAATGTTTATTAAAATATTACATTGTTATTGAGTGGCAAGTGTTTGCCTCAAAGAATTAAGTGTGAGTGACGCCGCTTTTGTTGTTTTTTCTTGAAAAAAAGCGATAAACGGAACAACTCCTTATTGTCTCGTGCTGGTGTTCCAGATCTTACCATTTCGACAGAACTAGAAGATTTAACTTTGAAAATGTTCCATATCTTTCTTTCGAGAAATGTCAGTTTATTCGAACATTCTTTTGTGATTGACGGGCTATAAAAAGAAGCGCAAAATCCATACATGCAGGGGGGGGGGCAATTGCCTCTCCGTACCTGATTCTGGGTCCTGGTTCGACGCTCTAAGTTGCATCTAATCTCAGCAATTGTTAATGCTATACGTCTGATCATAGCGAGATCTAGGACATACCCACTGGCTACTGTGGCTACGCAGAATAGAGAACTTCGGTCTATCTACTCTGCTGGCTGCTCCTTTCCTGTGAGACTGTTCCGCGGAACCTCATTTCCTCCGTATGTAGAGGATGGAATTAGATGCTGGACTACATAGTTCTGCGCCCATTTGCTACATCAAAGCGCCTTTTTTTTTAGATTTTTGGGGATTATGAACCCACAAGACGCCGGACTTAGGTGCTTACTCTGTGTATTTATAGAAAGTAAAAGTGACTGTAAATTAGATTGAGCTTAGGACCGCAATGAAAAAGTAATTTTGTTGCAACTTTGTGATATCATATAGCTATAATATATTTAACTTATTTTGGTTACAGATAAAGTATGTATTTTGAGTTTTCTGAGAATAACCTCTGAACGGATAGGCAGATATAGAGATCTCGTTAAAACAAGTAATCACTATCAAGAATTTGCTAAACGATTTAATCATAAAACGATAAGGTATTCTTATTCTTATTCTCATTCACTTCTTCCGTTTTCACATTCCAACACCTACTTCCATATTTTTCTAGGGCGTCCTACATCTCTTCTGCCGCGAATATTTTATCTTCTTATTAAAACTGGTATTCTTCTTTCAGTCATTCTATTAATATGTTCTTTGCAATTCTGTTTGTTCGCTTCTATTTTATCTTATATACATACATATATACATATATCCAATATATCCAATTCCTCTCAATATTTTTCATTTCCTATTAAGTCTCGGCTGGTGCATTGTTAAACTCTTCTTAAGAATCTCATTTCTGCTGCCTGTATTTTACTTTTGTTCCCTTCATTTAATATCCAGGGCTTGCTACCGTATATGAGCTAGGACGCATGATTTTATGAAATTTCAATTTCATTTCCCTCTCCTTTTTTAAAATTTTTGCTATGATTTCGCTTATCTACTGAAACCTGTTTATATTGTTCTTTTTTGGGAGGGTGGCTTTGAGGAAGAACTCTTTGGGCATCGAACGGATGCCCAATTGTACACATACACACAAGACAGACAAATACACAATACACAATGCCCAAGGCGGGACTCAAACCCGGACCCTCTACGCGACGGAACGCTAGAGACATACGCTCTAACGACCATGGCTACAAGGGCCGGCATGTGTCTTGATTTCTAAAACTTTGTCTACATCGGAGTTTACTTCACAACCCGAATAGCTAAAATTTGAAAGCTGTTCCAGGCACTTATCCTCAATACATGTTTTGATCTTACTGTAGATTTTCTCAATATGCCGTTCTTCTCTTCTTTGTAGATATATTTAATCTATATTCCTTTCCCAACAGATATATTTCAAACACCGTACGCTGGAGGCTCTCTTCATTGCCCTGCATTATTGCAAAGTCTCGTCGCATCTTATACACACAATCTGGGCCGGGTTCATGGTGTCCCTGGATGCTGCGTAGTTTGAGGTGGAATACATGCACAGGAAGTGTCACTGTATGATGCATTTCGTATCCTCCCTGTGGTCATTCACAGCTTGTCACGGCGTCAGCAGCATAGAAGTCGTCCGATATTTTGCATTTCTGCTCGTGTAATTCACGCAGCAGGCCCCGATAAGCTGGAGTCGTTTGCAGCAGGAGCTTCATCGCAGGTCTTCTATATAGAAAGTCGTGTGAGGGCTTGTAGGTGGAGAGACAAAACAGTGTTATCCAGTATGTGGCCTTTAGCTTCTCTATTTTTCTCAGGGCTTTTCTACTTTAGATGTACCCATATGTTTTCCAGCCCATGTGTTGCAACGGGGTCAATTTTGAGTTCACACAGTTGGAAGGCGGTTTCCAAGGAGAGTTTACCTGTTGACTGAGAGTGAATGTTGCTCTAGGAGCCATAAGAAACATTGATCATTTCTATGGCGTTTGAATACGATTCCCTGAGTCTGCAGAGTATCTGCTAGGTACGTGAAGTTAGTGACTGATATCGTGTTTCGCCCATGTAGAAGATGTAGCATTTACGCCCTCTTCTGAAGGTCATGGAGACAGTTTGCTCTGCAAGTCCACTAATTGGTTGAAAGTTTTCCGTAAGTTACCCTCTGAGTTTGAGGTCAATGCCATATTGTCTGCATATATTAGCAGGTTTATATTGTCGGGTTATTTTGCCTGGCCGATGTCTACCGTGGTTAAGATGAACAGCAAGGGGCTTAACGGGTCCCACTGCAATACTCGAAGAGTCTGCTGCATCATGTTCGATTTGTCTAAGCTGTCGTGAACGCATTGTTGCGGTGAGGCGGCGACCCCAACGAGTACAAAGAGACGGACAGTGCAGTGTGAGGATAAAAAAAGCTTGCAGAAACGGTGGTGGGGAATGAGACGGATTTCTGAAGAGTTCATCCTTCTTCTAGTGTCATCTTGATTGCTTCAGAACATTCCACAGATTTCAGGAATAGTGCGTAAACTATAAAATGAAGCCGCCGCCCGCCACTGTGGAACAGTCTGTAATTGGACGCATGTGCACGAACAGATGTGCTTTCAAGTGAACTCTTTTGTGGTCGATGACCTTGCAAGTTGTATTGTGCACGTGACATAATTCTGCTACTGTAAGGGTTGACCAAAGTGTGTTTCTACGGAAACAAAGAGCAATTTTTAGTGTTTACAACCTGGACTTTTAATTTGACGAACCCGCAAAATCACAATACCATCATTTATCTCCACTAATTGTTGATGAGAAAGTCTCTAGTGACTTGAAAACAACGCTCCCTGTACTAGTAACGCCACTCAGAACACTCCTCAGTAAGTCCTGAAAAAAGGAGCTGTACCGGATAACCGGAAAAAATCAAAGGTGATTAATGCAATACAAGGAAAAAGGGAACACAGCTGACCCAAACACATACAAAGTATGCTTTAGAGAACCACATTTAGGTTTTTATTTTTATTCAGTTGTATTCCTTCTCTCATCTCCTTTTTAAAAATATTAATCAAGTAGCCTACGTATATATTAAATAATGTAGGAGAACATCTGGCTTTCTCTTTGATTCGTTTTTATTTCTGTTTTAAACGTTTCTGTTTTTAAAAAAACTTAGGTAACTTTATATAAACTTTTAATTACTACTACCATATGAGGGATATATCCACTTTTATCTATTAATCACGTATTTCTCGTTTGAGTTTTCAATGTTTTTGTCAACTGTAAGGCCGTTATTAGTTTTCTTTTTGACCATGCAGAGAAAATGTAATAATAATAAAGAATCGTTTTCCCGATTAACTTAAAGAGGCTTTTTAAGGGTACTTTGCGGAAGAATCGATAAGACACGTGCGTAAATGTAAGACTTCACGTTTTTCGTTCTTTATATCTTGATTTTGGTATTCAAGCTTCCTATCTGCGTGGCATTTACATGGGTCTAAGTAATCCCCATCCTGAAATATCGAGTACCACTTCCTCTTAATCCAGACATTACGCTTGATCGACATAACATGAAATGGAGTTGGATAGCGTCAACCCCATTGCAATTTTGTGTTTCTATCTCTGTCGTTAATAGAAGGAAACGAAGCTTTATTCCTAAACTTCACTACTCCTCTGAGAATACTTGTGTCCCTTCATGAGTTTAGTGGTTCGAAAGTTGTTCTGTTCTCTTGTGTTCATCAAAAGTAACTGCAGCAGAGAGCATCCAGAAACTAGAAACTTCAGCGTTACCCTTCCACGAATCAATGGGCGTAGTAGGAAACGCAATTCTAAAGTTAAGTGCTCTGCCGTGAAAAAATAGAAGAGAAGTCTCTCCAGAACTGCAAGTTGTAATGAAAAGAAACCTCGTACATTCAATCATTGCAATCCCCATGCGTGACACTCTTGAAACATCTGAAAAATTAAAGCGCTGTAACTAGATGTGCTTCATCTGTCTGAAATCATTACTTCTCTTACATTTAGTAATGAATGCACATAACTTAGCTAGAACCGAATAAATTAGTAAGAGAGTACAATGTGCTTTTAAAATTGTCCGTCTTTCTTGTCATATCGGAAAAGATATGATTTACGTTGTCATATCGGACGTTGAATGAAATGGGTGAAATAATGTTTAAGTGAGCTCAGAGTCCATGCAGCTTAGAAATTCCCGACATTCGTCTTTCAGGATAAGCAAAACTCCGTTAAAACAAAAGATTTATCCATTTAACTCACCCTGACCGAGATTCGAACTCGGAACCTCTTGAATGTGACGCAGACACGCTACCATCTACGAGTACAATGCTGGTAAACCCTAAATAATATTTAAATGTGACGTCTTGTACTCCCATGATGTCTCTACTACCTCTGTAAAGATGTTCTTTCTTTACTCTGCTATTTACTTCAAGATAACCATTTACAGAAGTTCACTTCTTGCCTATTTCCTTATATGTATGAAAATAAGTAAGCTTTAACGATAATCGAATATAAATCGGTCGTAATTTGACAGCTTCCAAGTGTCTTTCTCTTTGCGTTGTCAAGATAAAAAAAAGAATAACGACTTCCCATTTTAAAATGAAAACCAGGAACAGGAAATACCTAAAAATATAATTGACTCCAAAAGATAGTTTAGATAAATTGTTTGTATCACAATATATATTGAGGCTGTGGGAGAATTTGTGAGATTTGTCGTGGACAATGTGGCGTATGGGAAGGTATTCCTCTGGTTCTACAGTTTCCTCAGTCATTCAGTCTACCAATACCATATGGCCATGTTCCTTTCTTATGAACTTTCATCTTGGTCTCCCTTCCCGTTTTATGTTTAAGACTTCCATTCATACTTCCACACATATAATAAAATGCATGCTGCTAATCTTCCAGGTTGTAGGGCAGATCAGATTTCAAACATTAAAAAGGAGTTGTATGTGTTGCATTAACCTCAAAGCTGTCACATTGTTAAATATAAAATACTAATTATATGATTAATATCCAAAGTGATATTGGCAATTGTCAGCTTTCAGCATGTAAACACAATAGAAAATTACAACTAGTTTGCATTTTTCTCATAAGTTTATCAATATTACGGACGCTTATCCAACTTCGCTGCAGAAAAATAAATTACTTCTATTATAATTTAAGCAGAATAACTAAGATTTAATAAGAAAAATGTGGTAAAAGTTTGTGTTCGCAGATTACGTAAAATTATGGAAAACACTTTCTATAGAGTACTAAAATTAATTGTAATCTCTTTTAACTCCACAATTATATGAATATTAAACAACACCATCGGGCCCAAATGACCTTGCTGTCGACGGGCCCTAAAACACCACACACTCACTCACTCACTCACTCACTAACAACACCATTTACTATTACAGATTGAATATTTTGATCAAGTTGTTTTTTAGCCACTGGGTTTCATAGCTCGAAGGTTGAATATGTGCGATACCACAAATAAATTATATGAGACTGAATTCCGTTAACTTTGTTTATAAAACATTTCTTTTTTTTTTTTTTTTTTTTTTTTTTTTTGCTCAGAAGTTGTTCATTGCTCTCTCACGTTCAAGAGGTCCCGTTTTTTGAATCTGGTTGGGGTAAGTCTGGATAAGGTTTTTCAGGGGTTTTCCCTTATCCTAAAAGAAGAATGTCGGGTAATCCTAAGCTCCATGAGCATCATTTCACCCATTCCATCCATCGTCCGATATGACTTTAAAAGTTCATTTTAACAAGATTTACTTAAAATAGGAAGTTATATTAAATTTTTCAGTAGACCTAAATTTATTTTGGAATGTATATCGTTATTATTAGTTTTTTAAAGGTATGTAGCTTCATTTGATGAGGTTAAATCCACTGCACCATTCTGCGGATTCTCTGTATTTCTGAAATATTTTTTTCCAAAATGAATTATAGTGTTACTTATAGCTCAAAAACCTAACATTTCTTACAATAACCATTTTAATTATATTTTCTGAAATTTTGTAGTTGATAACTTGACAGTAAACCTGATCTTTATTCATAAAAGGGTAGGCTATGCTTCAGCAAAGCTACTAAAATGTTAAAAGATTTTATTGCATTCTTACATAAACTTTATACAACAGAATCCGCCTGTCTTCTGTTACTGTTATCACCATGAGGTGGCCGAAATGAAATCAGCTGATTCTTTCAGGCCGGGAGTGGCTGAATGAAATAAAATTTCAGAAGCATAACACATACAAATTCTAAACAAACAAAAACAAAATGTATCGTTAAATTTGTACACAAGATGGTTACATATATCATGAGGCTATAAAATGTTAACCATGTTTCAAACTACCATGCCAATTCATCATATTAGGCAGGTGTTGCCAATTCCAAGAACCTTCCCAATCTTCCACACTGCAGAGAAGGGTGAAATAATCTCAGTACAGAATTATAACGCAGCTACATAAATATTAGTGTCAAAAAACACCAATTAGCAATGTTAAGAATAAGAAGATGATAATATGATCGTTTAGTAATTTCTATCCTTTTATGTGGACTCATTTATCTAAATGCAGGTACCGTACACTTCATTCACGACAACATGTGCTAAACCCTTTAAAAAACACAAAATACCTTGCTGACAATCATTTGAAATTCATCGTGTTACTGACTAAACGTATTTGCTCGCTACATTTATTATTGGATACGCTCGTGAAATGCCTTTACAAAGAGCAAGCATACGAATTCATCATCTTTATCATCGTCATCGTCATCAAATCTCCTTCAATTCAATACGTATAAATTTCAGGAATTTTAATTTGGTTGACTGAATCTTGTAACAGTAATTCTTTGTCAACATGCAAGTTTCTTTGTTGGATCTGCTTCTTTGAATCGTAATTTATTATTTATATCTCATAATAAATTTGCGTGCATTTAGCTCCACTTCATGCTTTATCCTATTCGTAAGCCGTATCAAAGTTCAAATACACAGTAATTTTTTAGCATTCTGAATTCAAAACTAAGGCATTTTACTTTTTCAATTTTTTACATTTAAAGAAATTTTTAAGCCATTGGGTTAAATTTAAGATTATAAAGATTTTTTTTATTAAAGTGTATTTTTAAGTTAAAACTTATTTGTAGCTTCTACAATAATATAACCTATTCACCTACAGTTAGGTCGCAGAAAGCTCCTAGCGTTGTATTTAATTAAATTATTCGTTTGTATTAATTAAATTAAGCACGTTACAGAAATCTATTTATACCAGTGCTTTGCTCCGTTTTATGCTACCTTAAAAGCCACGTTCAAAGCGAAAGTATTTACGTCCCTCCGACTGGAAATTCCATGTAAGAGTGAAAATAAGAAGGGTGACATTTACATGCCTTGGTCGCGGTGTGAAGCGAGCACAAAGGAGGATTCCTGAAACTTGTCGACGTTACCGGAGCAGTTCTAAGCGAGAAAAATGACTGAACAGACAAAACTGTTTAGAAGAGGAGCACTTTGAAGTAAACTGTCTAATATCACCAGAGTAAACAACAAAATTGCTTCATATATCCGAAAAAAATAACTGTAAACTGTGTAATCTGGTCTGCAGATTCCAAAAATGCCTCTTAAAACACTGTAATACGTAACATTATTTTTGTATCCTTATTTTTTTACGAAAACTCGCGAATATTCTATATAACTCATATTTGCCTAATTGAAAAAAATAATTTTCATTATTAATTATTATAATTAAAGTAAATGAACATATAATAATGGACACCTGAATAATCTCAGAAATCTTCCACCTTTGAATTTTTCTTGTATTGACGTGTACCTACTCTCGTGAACCAACAATAATCTCCCAAAATAGTTGAATCCCAGCGACCATGGTAATGTCTTTCCACCTCAGAAATGTCATGGTAAAAATGCTCAACTTGCCCATCACTTACCCTCCTAGGTTTGTGGGGAAGCTCTCAGGGTGGGTGTGCAAAAATTGTATTTTAAGTAACATTCGGCAACACGTTTCTTAGCAGCTCCTTAACAGTTCTGAGACTAACGTTTCGTAATGTTCATCTTTGTTATTGCTCAGGAAGACTTTACCACTGATTTAAATGATTTCCATACGCTAGTTCAACAGGTTTAATATTAGACTAGAAAACGCCGTCTTTAAGAAGTAGCCTAACCGACAAATATACGTACCTTCCTATAATTTAGATAATTTTGGGAAATATACTTCTTAAATACGCGAAGGCACTTCCAGTTTTGTCCAAACCCATAACGAAATGTTTCATTAACCCGAAATTTAATGTGAAGTGGCGAAAGTAGAATTTTGTTTGGGTCTACTAGAGGCACACACATCTACCTTGTGTAACTATTGCTTTTCTCAGCATTCGAGCTGTGTTGCTCACCTCCAGCTCGTTAGATTATCGGCCGTGCTGCCTAGTTACGAGACTTCTACGATTGCTGCCGCTGAGCGCTAGGCAGCGCTAGTGTCTCTTGTAGAGGGAGAAAGAAGTTCGACAATTGAACAACGCAGCGCCGGGAGGGACTAGCTCCGACGTTTTGTCTAAGAGGATCGTGGACAAGAAGAGGAGTTCGGACTGGTATCTTGGAGGCTCAACATTACAACTTTCTTTTCGACCCTTCGTAGGTAGGAACATTGGGACAATACTGTTTGGCGTCGCTTCACCATGTAAGTTTTGGACATGCCTTCTAAATTTTTATTCCAAATTTTTCCTGTGTTCTCTCAGGTCATTTAAGGCAAATTTCGAGGAGTTAGGGCACCTAGAACATAAAGAGAAACCGTAATGACCTTCAGTGTATTTAAAGAAATAACCATTTTTAATCAGAGGCAAAGACATTCAATTGGCATATACTAAACCTAATTGTTAACAGTTTCTAAGGCAAAGAAAAAAGGTACATTGTTATATTTGGAATCTTGACATTATAAAGAATTAGTTGAAAACAACCAACTTTAAAAACTTTTGTGCCAGTTTCCTTGAACATCATATTTTGACCTCTTTTTAATTTAGGGCTTCCTTATCCTTATTGATTTTCAAACATGTCGGATCAGTAAGACCACGCTTATAGTATGCTTTCACGCATTAAGATTCACTAGAAACCGCGCAACTTAAGACTGCTTACATTACCCTTTCCCCCACTCTTTCACTTAAAATGATTTGCCCTACTACCCTTTCCTTGCCTTCCCTTCCCTTGTCAGCTACCCTACTACCACAAAAGCACAAAAAATAATAATTTTTGTGGAACTTCCCTGCAGTCTAGTTAGAAGCGCAACTTTGAGGTCACTACAAATTTTCCATCCATGGTTTTGATAACCATTAGATCTGAAATTATGAACATGGAATCGTATGTCTCCTTAATCCCTATGGCATGAAATATATTGATGTTAGTAAATTGCTACACTCGAGTTATTTTTTTCTAGAATCACCAGTAATATTTGTATTATAAAAATAAATCATTTAAATTGTTAGATGCAGCAATCTATTGGCAAGCAAAGAGTTCCACTTGGGGCGACGGTTTGAAGCAAATGGTGTTTAGCTCAGGGTAAAGCAATGAGGTTTCTCACAGGGCATGCGTGGATATGTATGAAAAGAATAGTTTAATGACACTGGAATGCCCGTTTCAAACTGGTTTATTGACTGCTTCTTTGTATCAGAACAATGAACTTGAAGTTGCCGACCAAGGTTTACCAATATATCACTGTTTAGAGTTACTAAAGGCGGAATACTTATTACTCGATAATACTTAATCAGTTACGTATAAACCGACAAATATCTTCTATCATCACTTTTGGTCTTCCCTAGACCAAGACAGAAGAAGAGGACTATCCTAATCGGCTCCCATCCACGAACTGTCTTCCACAGTTGTGCGTGGGTGTATCGCTTTCACTTTCTGGAAGCCCATTATTCAACCAAAGATTCCCTTTGTGACTATTTTGTCATGCCATTTAGAAGGGTCCGAAGAATAGCCCATTCAACAAAGTTAAGTGCTACCCCTTAGAAATCTGCTAAGGACACTGTTTCTTACATTTCTTTTGGTATAACAACTCAACCAACTGTACCCGTTCGTGTCGTAACGAACACACAAGACTCCTTTGAAATCCATCATGATTCTTTATACATTGCCACCTTTAATTTCGGTATCATAGATTGTTCTGACTAAACCATATGCACTGCAAACGGTAATAAATTAAGCTGATTGCTGTTAATATAACCAGGTTAAAAACAACAATGAACTAACAATTGACTAACGTGTGATTCAATTAAATATTTCTGTAATTGTCACCTATTTTGCTGGCTCGGCGAATGAAATCTTTTTGTTGAGACTACTTTACGTGTTAGAGAGTTTTAGATTGAAATGAATAAGTTAGACTCATACTCCACAGAATTATTTAATAAACTAGACAGTATGTAATAGAGGTTGCCTTTTTTTTACGTCCTCCAACGGTAAGTCATATGGGACATGACTGAAATGGGTGAAATGATGCTCAAATGTTTTCGGGGTTCATGGAATTAAGAGTTACCCGACATTCGTATTTCAGGATATGGGAAAACCTCGGGAAAATCTTCTCCAGGTAACTCACCCTGCCAAGATTCGAACTCGGGACCACTTAAACGTGAGGCAGACATGCTACCATCTACGCTACCGTGGTTGAAGACTTCCAAGCTTGGTATATTGCAAGATACGTTTCCGTAACATGAGAAACCTCGAGGAGCCGCGATGTTTTCTCTCAAGCATCTTCTTACAATCTGCATGCAGTTTTCAAATATGGGAAAGTTGTACGGATGCAGTTAGAATATAGAAAAAGTAACTTTAAATTTTATCCAAAAATATTACAGAGGAAAATCGTGAAACTTTTCCAAACGGAATCGGAAGTACATCTATAGTTTTCAGCCTTTCATATAACTCTTTATAATAGTGTGGGTCAACAAAAGAAACACACCTTCGAGAGAGGAAGCTGTGCCACCAGCAGAAGAATACAAGAAGTCCTAAGCTTTATGTTCATTTTCCTTATCATATTTACGACTTTCCCTTTAGCAACTGGCACTCCTTGGAACGAAAAAGTAGCGAAGACGTGGCAAACCGGAAATTGGGTTTGGAATGGAGTTGCTATTTTTGCCATTCCTCTCCACCAGAGAGCATACAGGGTCAGCTGAACGTCGCATCGGTCCCCCAAGACTAACCAAACATTTCACAAGCGTTTCCATTACAGTGCGATAATACACTCACGGTTTACCGCTTTCACAACCTCCGCTCGTCTTTTTAGCTGCTTACCTTCTTTCATCCTGCTGGAATCAATCTTTCTAATCTAGGAGAAAGTATCTTAACGCACTTGAAAGGATACCAAAATATCAACCATTTGAAATAAGCTAAGGAGTTTTACTGCTCTTCTTCTTTCTGCCAACGTTATTTTCTGTATCTCAGTAAGAGGATTACCGAATATGAAGCTATATAAGATATACCATGGTGCGAGAAGCTGGAGAAAACGCAACAGTTATACTTTAAGGATTTATACACTTAATTAAGCATAGCTATTCCACTGTGGTATTGTGTATAACAGGTATAAAGCTGTAATCAAATACGTTCTGCACACTTAAATTTTCAGTGAGCAATTTTTACTATTATATATGAATAAATAGTTTGATTCTTTTAACTTCTTCCTTTACTTTTTATTCTATTTTTCACCCAAGAATAAATAAACCAATTGTTATGAAACGTGATGTATAACAAGACAACTCTTATAATAATGAAGAGGAAGACATGTGGAATTAAGATACGAATGTATAGATACCGACACACTCTACACAATTGCCACATCATGCATGTCTTCCTGTTTGAAGTATACAATCTTTATAGAAGAACCCCGAAGAAAGCCAATAAGCAAATATAACAAAGTATTAGTAAAGAAATCATGGCTCAAGCAACATACGCACCGGAAATAGTAACAATACCCGCCACTTGAGGCAGTTAAAATGTAATCACGGACATACAAAGCCCTCTGATAATATTATTTATTACTATTTAACTATATATAGAAGGATATTTCAAATATATTCATAATTATGTACAAAATAGTTTAAGTACTAAATTAAAATATGTTGATATAATTTGTAATTCACTTAAATCTATAAGATTAGATGCTATTCAACACAATTGGATATAATAGCAACTCGTCATACCAAGCATTTATTTTAAACCTATACATGGAATAAGGAATGTTTATATCGAGAGACTCATAAACATCCTAACCGGTTGCGCGATGTTTTGCCTGTCTGGTGTTCGTTGCCATCTGCCGCTATCACAGAAAGGCGCCATGTCTATCTCTGGGAAAACTTAAATCATAAAGTGTACAAGATAATCTCACACACTCTGGAATAATTAAAACAAAAAATCCTCCAGGAAATTGCCAGCAGTTCTAAATGTGAACTATGGCGGGTAATGGACTGTTACCTAAAGAGGTGCCAAACATGTATGGACAACGACAGTAGCCAGTTTCAGCATCTCCTTTAATTATATGGGTAAGCAAAGCCTTTAAAAGTAGTTTTGAAAGTTTTGGATGGTCTTATCCGCGCCTTTTTATGATAGCGGCAAAGGGCAACGAGTACCGAAGGCGCGGACAGGTAAAGCACCGCTCAGCCGGTTAGAATGTTTTTGGGTCTCTCTGTATTTAAAAATTATAAAAGTATGTTTACATAACATATGTGTTCTTTAAGACTATAAATGTTCTGAAACGTTGGACAACACTATTTACTATGACATCAGTTGCGCAGGAGCACTGCATGAATACGTATTGTTATCCATTCAGAGGGCAATACGTGTGCGTATGTGAGTGTGTGTGTGTGTGTGTGTGTGTGTGTGTGTGTGTGTGTGTGTGTGTGTGTGTGTGTGTGTGTGTGTGTGCGTGCGTATACAGCTTGTTTCGAAGCGACACCAAACGATTATAGCCGTTGCGTAGTTTATAACTTAATTAGAAATTTTCTTAGGCATAATGTTATGCAGCATTAAATATTCTATTATTTTGCGATTAGGCAGCGCATGAATCACTGGTGCGTGCACCTCAAAAGTTACTGGGACGCACCAGCCACGAAAACAAAAGCATTGCTCCTTGCTCTTTATCAGTGATCCTAGCCTTACTTTCAGGTTATGGGGCAAAGGGCAATCATTTGTGAAATGTCGGTAATGACTCGGACAGTTCCAATATTGCTCATTTTGCTATGATCTTAATTGCATAGTGCTTTCAAAAGTTATTATAAAATCAATAGCTTCCTTTTAAGGAAGCTTAAAGCATCAAATGCTTTATTTAGTGTTATTAAACACAGTGAAATAAAATTCTTGTCTCATTGCATAAGGCATTTAGTTTTGCTTAACTTTATCTACAATTCCTTGATATTATTCTCTGCTCCTTTTATCATTTAATGCTTCCATCCTCAATCTCACTAACATTAACTTCCCTCTAAATGGTTTAAGTTGCGTATGTCCACCAGCTTATTTGCCCTCATCGACTGTTATAACGGAATGTTGGAACATGTTAAACACCTACAAACAAATAACCAAAAAATAGCTTATTTATTGCGGGTTAATAAGCCAAAGAAATTCTTAATAGTAGCAAGCTACCGTGGAGTATCTCGGTATGTTTACAAACAGCTACAGCAGGCAATACGGTGTGTCACCTACCTGCGAACTTCGATAGTGTGAGACACGCGGCGTTGTTCCTGTCACTACCTAATCCATACTCACGCTGGAGCATTTTTGTGTTGCTGTTTTGGCGGTAAAAATTATCTATATGTGGAACATAGAAGCTGAGCAACTACTTATGTATATTCGTTCAGTGTCGTTTTGAAACATCCTGAAACAAACACACACACACACACACACACATATATATATATGGGTACGCTTTTTAGAGTAATTTTTGTATCATATCGTTAGGATTCAGTCAGCCACCTGCACCTTATAATGGAATAGCCGTTTTAAATAATCCACTGTATATAGTTTTAGACTAACAGAAATGAAAGTTTCTGGAACAATTGCTCTATCACTATTCTGAAATAGCTTGTTACTGCAGTACTGAGTTTCATGTAACACATATCATGTCTTTACCTACGGGTACTAATAACCAGCGGTAGCATAATAAACACTTTGACGTCACTACCTTAATACTCATGAACATGTAGATTCAGCAGACATACACTCTACACTTGTCGGAATTCCTCATCGATTTGCCTTGTAGGCGACAAAATTCAGGCGTCAGTGCCCAGAATGAGCATTTGGTATTTCCACCAGCGTGGGTAGATCATTCCCTAATTACCGAAACAGTTCTCGTGTCTCGCATTATGCAAAGAATCCAAAAGTTGTGGACTTTCCAAAGAATCCGCGATAATTAATCCGTAAGTCGAACAATAGATGTAATTTTTGTCCTAAATAGGTCGCTATACCATTTCACAGTTTTCTGAGAAGCCTCAACCTGTGACCCTCTTCGTCTTTAGAAAAGGTTATCTGTAGTTTAGTGAGCATTTAAAGGAATTAATCCAGTAAGATAAAAAATACTGTTAGATAACATAATAATTGAGCAGAAATCACACTTTAAGTATTTAGGATGTAATGTCTCGTACCAAGGGGAAGCTGATATAATAGATAAAATATATAAATTTAACTAAATAACAGGCACAATAAAAAGAACATTAAAAAATAAAGCAAGAAAAGGACTCTATAATAAAACTATACAAAACAATGGCAATACCAACTCTGATCTATGGATCAGAAACATTGACACCAACAAAAAGAAATAGTACGAGAATACAGTCATCAGAAATGAAATTCATCAGAGCAATAGCTGGATATACCAAAATTGATAAAAAAAAAAAAACGTTGTCAGGATATTAGGACAGAATTAAAAGTAGAAGAAATAAACCATACTATTGAAAGAAATAGAAATCAATGGAAAGAACATGTTCAGAGGATGAATAATAACAGAATACCAAAAATAGCCTTAAACTATAAACCTATAGGAAGAAGAAACCAGGGAAGACCGAAGAAAAGATGGGCAGACCAATTTGGAGCAGGAACGGGTTAAACAATCCAAAGCCGTGTCATTTTTAAATGACACAAGAAATGCAGTGCTTTGCTCTCTCAAACCAAATTTAAGCTATAACCTTCGTGAAATATGAGAGAAAATATAATTGTATTATGCTAGTCAGTAAATTGTTAGTAAATACTGGTCAAACATACACCTTTTGAGGGAATTTCTGATTACTGAATTCATTTCAGTTTTCAAGCTCGGTACCAAAATTCTTAAAGGAATGTAGTTAGTTACTGTTTTAGATATATTAACTATTACGAAAGATGTGTTTTTTTTTTTTTTCATTTACGTCCTCCAACGTTAAGTCATATCGGACGATGACTGCAATGGGTGAAATAATGCTCAAATGAGCGCGAGGTCCATGGAACTTAGAGTTACCCAACATTCGTCTGTAAGGATAAGGGAAAACCCCGGAAAAACCTTATCCAGGTAACTCGCACTAACTGAGATTCGAACTCGGGACCTCTTGAACGTGAGGCAGACACGCTACCATCTACGCTACCGAGGCGGGCAATATGTGTGTTACATTTTTATATCATTTGCCAGTACCAAAGAATATCTGAAGAACTACTTTAGGTAAGGAAATTAAAATTAAAAGATTGAAGTTAATTTGTCGAAATATTTGAAACTGTACTAAAATTGGCGAGTGTTTATGGGTACTTTCTACAGGGAATTTCATACAACGTTACGATTTTTCGAGTTTTCAAAGCATCCATAATGCTGCATTTTATAACTGCTACCGGTGTTATCTCATTCAATTAAACATTATATATGCTTATCTTTTTCATAATTTCTTACCTGTACCCATTTTGATATAGTCTAATAAACAACCATGCAATGCCTAAATAAATTAGATTTTTACAGTGCATATTCCAGAATTTTACCATTTACAACCTTTGGCTACATTTATGTGTCAACCTGGTTGCTACTTTGGCTTACATGACACCCTGGTCTTCTGCCCTGCCAGGTTGCTCTTAACCTCCATGCCTCCTTGTTACTTAATTAGTCCCATTCTTCACTCTCATCTTCCTTTCTTACATTCTTTACATTTCTGGCCCATTTTTCTTTTAATTTCTGCAACAACTCACCAATACGTCTTACCTTCTATTCTTCCCTGCCCGTTAACTTTTTATAGCTACCTTCCTCTTCTCTACATTCTCTCATTTTTCCTCCCATGACTTTTTTGCGAACCCGTATCTACGATCGCGTGGCTTGTTTACACAAAAGGAACTGATAGGCGGACAGTGTGTAAACCAAGAGCTGGCGGACAAAGATAAGATGCAGATAAACGTCAGCCGAAACAAACTGAGATAAATGAAAATTTCTAGTTACTTCTTAACTGATAGAGACTGTTCGGGTTCTGGTTTATTTTCGAATAACTAGAAATTATCTGTGAGGTATTTAAAGAGGCGACGACTAGCCAGGAGTGGAGTTGCAAGTTGTAAACAGAGAGAGAGAGAGTAAGCAGAGTCAGCTGTGTTGGTGTTGCAATGAGAGCTGTTTGTTATTGTCATTGACCTATGTGCTGTAGATTGTGACATGTGATGTAATTCCGCTGCTACGGAGTGTATCTCTACGTAAATAAAGAACATTTAGAATTTCAGCAAATTGGAAATTTTTAATTCTACGAACCCACAAAGTCACAATATGTAATAAAAAATATGATCCTATAAAATGAGGTCTCTTGTGAACTTCTATAAGGTTCCATTAGAGAGAATCGTCTCTTAAAGAGGAAGAAAAACCAATTCAATTAAAGAGCAAAAACGGAACTGGACCAATGTTCTAACCCATGAGCATATACCCATTGCACTTACAAAGGAGAATTGCAAGGGCTAAAGTGCAATTGGTTGTCAGTGTTGCGTGACGTCACAATACGGTTTCGCTTCCTTTGTAAGCTATGAAGAGCGGGATTCCACTGCTGAAAGCAAGACAAAATCAGTCTGCCGTTATTCGGAATCGAGACCCTCCTTTCACATAACGAATGGGAGACTGTAACGCACGTGGACACTTGCGCACCTTGAAATGGCGTTTCATTGCGGCAGTGTTAAATTGCATGTAATTCAAGAACGTTTACCGATTGAAACAATACCATGTAATCAAATTTGTAAGCGCAAAACACTTACCCAGTGTAAATAAAGTCAAAAAAGGGCCGGATAAAGGAACATCACTGACTACAATAGGCTTAGCTTCGTGAAAATTAGATATTGTTTGGTGCCATCTCATAAGGAATAAAATTAACAGTTGACACCAAAATCTCTTAAGGGCAGTGGGAGGTTATTTTTACCCAGACAGGGCTAGTTTTTAACAATATTGCAATATAAATATATAAAAAAACTAAACATTGCTAGAAAGAGAAGTTTGCTATGATTATGGTATAAGGATGTGTGCATTTATCTACGGTATAATATTTACATTAAGTTCATACAGTTCCTTGCAAAAGGGGCTTAAGGCACTTTGTATATCCTGAAAAAAAAGTATTAGAGCCTATATTTCAGGTCTAGGTTTCTTGTAGGAATTTAAAGCTATAGGAACCAATCTTTTTCCTAAGTAACATAAAGCACAGTTTTATAATATAAACTAAATAAAAAGCATACATAGTTTATAGTATACACATGAAAGATTATTTAGTTGTGTTAACAAAAACATAAAATAGTTTTAAGGACCGAATTTTATTTTCCCTCTATTTTATAAATCATATTATTATAAAAGTTGGAGTAATGTGTTCAAGGATCATTAAAAATTAAGCACTAAAAATTTTGTATTAATATATTTTATAGTTTTTAATAAACATGCGTCTAAAGTATGAAAAATCAAGGTTTTGGGAAATCACGATCAAAGATTAAGCACCATTCTTTTGAAATTATACATACTCTCAGAGCATACCTGCTCCATATTCCTGCTCAGTTATGTTTTCCTCATCTTTTCTTTTCCTTTTCTTACTTCTAGCTCTACTTTCAGGCAACTGAGCTGTTCTTGAGAGTCGACGCTTACCTCTTTTTAGACACGCTGCCTTCATATTTTCACCAACCTTTATACCCATTTTTTCATTGCTTTATGCCTACCACTGCACCGATCATTATAACAAATAACACTGTAATATTCACCAATTTTTAAAGTTTTTGGCCCAACATGCACAGTTTTTGAAATTCTTTCCCATATTAGAAGGTGAAAGCTTTCATTTGGGTTTTGGGTTCGACCATGCAAGCACTTTCTCAGTAATTCATCTTGAGAAAGTTCCCTAAATAATGGTTTAATTGCCAAAAGAACCTCTTCTGGAAGAGAATGTTTATGTTTCTAAGTGGGTTAGTTCAGAAATTTCAAGCTTTGGAAGTATGCTGAATGAAAAGTGTATGCAGAAGATCAGAAAGTGGACGTATCATTGTGCCACCATCTTTAAATTGGTGGATTAAAGGACTTTAATACCAGCTGATGCCCTATGTTACATATATTATTTAAAAGCCAAAGAATTATATAGTTTTCTAACACTAAAAACAAAAAATCGATTTTTGGAGCTCATCGACCTTAACCTCTATGACAGATTAAAATCTCTTTTTAAAGGAGATAAAGGAGCAATAGTATTTAAACTAACTTCAAAATTACAGGTTAACTCTTCCATCGTCATTATAGATTTAAATGTTAGTACCATTTGATCTTCACAGTATATTATCTCGAAATTATTAACTGGCCAGACTGACCAGTGGTTAAAATCCTTCATGATGTACAAGATACTGCCAATATAAGAAATCGTTAATGTTCCACGTTCAGGAAAAGCAATTATTGAGAGTTAAGTTTGCTAAGGAAATAATAACTTCCAAGAAAATTAGTCAACAGGAAATACATTAGCACAATATTGTGGTAGCTAGAAATAACGTTGCTGCCTGCAAATACTATTATGTAATAAATGATTTATTAAGCACAAGTGTACATAATAATGAAAATTAACCAAAGTTTTGGTCGTTGACATAAAGTACTATTGAATTAGTCCTTGCATTGCAGACCAGTATATGGTCAGTATGACACCACTTGAAAATACTCACTATGTGAAGTTAAAATATTAGGAAGATAAAAGAAGTCTTAGAACAAATAAAGTTGCAGAATAAAGACGATGTTTCAAATACGATATTGACATAAACATTTGGGAATGTATTTATGATGTGCGATAATTAAGTAAGTGGGGCTTATTTATTGATAAAAGAACATGTACCACTATATATTGTGTCCTTTCATACATTTCGTACCTTGCAGTCTTAAATTAGTTAATTTATAACATTAGTATGTCATAATAAAATTATTATATACAGCTAATATTTCTTTATTCCTCAAATAATACCTCTAAATGTTTTTATGCGATCAATGATGTCAGTTTTTAGCGGCTAAGGAACGCGCCTGCACATATGACAGATCAGAAGCTAATAGCTAGTTTCTAGTGCGAAGTATAGAAGGAATTTCCTTGAACCATATCAGCTGCAATTCACTTCAAATGACACATATTTAGCCTTTATTAAATTTGTTAGTCAATTCCATTGTTCTTTACTCTCACATCACTCACACATACTCTAAGAGAAAATTATCCCATGGTTCGCCTTTGTGACAGAGAGCAACAGATTCATAAAAAATTGTTTTGGAGACTGTAGTCCATGTATCGCACACTGGGAAATACGTTAGCCTGGTAAAGCCACTGAGTAATAAACTGGTCATTCATTCAGGGTTACGGCAGCTGTGGTTGACGTTCATTCTTATTAGGCAGTAATAATGAACACCGGTAAGTGATAATACATGCAATGAAATGATAACTGGAAGGAAATGTTCCAGGTCTAATGTTTAAGGTACATCAATGACCTTTGCTATCTATAGCAACTGCGGAGAGCTTGCACATCATGAGTGCCTCTGGAAGGATTGGAGCTACAGGTCACTCTTTACGTACCCTGCTTGGGCTAGACGTATTGGTTATACATATATAAAATATAAATTTAATTTACCCCCTTTGTTTTGGTATTTTAAGCTTGTGAATGGATTATAATGTAATGTAATTATATGAACATTGCAAAAATATTAATCGAAATGGTGCTTCAGTTTGCTCAGAGAAACTTATATGCAGTAGAAGCCCGAAATAACGCGGTTGTTGAGAGACATCCTTTAACTTACCGTAAGATATGGAGATGTAATAAAAATTTTGTATGCTTCTAACGACATATTTTCGTAGTCATCTGTATCTATTTCTCCTTTTGATACACTATGAGTTTTAGTGAAGTTCCAAAAATGTGTTCTGATTTTCATTTTGTTTGCATTCTTTAAAAATTCCTTTCACTGTTCCCTCTGACACTCCGGTGTCATCTGATATTCACTTAATATTTTCTAATATGTTCTGATATAACCAGTTCTGTACTTTTAATTCCTTTTTTCATGTACGCTTAAACATTTGAAACATTTTCTCGACTCTGACTTATAACGCTTTGAATCATAATTTACAAAATACACTGATGACATAATTTACGAAGCGATCAACGTTTGATAAATTCGTTATTCTCACTCCTTATCGCAAAACTCTAATTATGTCTTCATTAGCTCGCTGCACAAAAAGCAACTGTGATTAGCAAGGGCTGCACCTAAGATGTAGACGTCATTACTCTATTTACCCCTCCCTGCCCATGTGCAGTGAGAGATTTTCATTCAGCAGAATTATATGAGCTGATATGAAAGACAAAGCCAAGAACAGTGAGCCCACCTTGGTAGCGTGGGGGTAGCATGCCTGTCTCACGTTCGAGAGGTCCCGAGTTCGAATCTCGGTCAGGGTAAGTTACCTGGATAAGGCTTTCTCCGAGGTTTTCCCTTATCCTGAACGATGAATGTCGGATGACTCTAAGCTCAATGGACCCCGCGCTCATTTGAGATTTATTTCACCCATTCCATTCATCGTCCGATATGACAATGATGGAGGACGTAAATTATAAAAAAAAGTGATATCATTCATTACTTTCTTGGAATGCAGTGGCCAGTGCAACGAACAGGTGTGGTGGTGAAAATTATGCTGCAGAACTTCGGTTTGCGGAATATTTATATCATCTTTCCAAATTAAAAAAGCTACAATACTTTAATGGGCATACACGTTTACCCGCGTTAAATCCGAATCCGCGCTATTTCGAGCTCCTACTGTAATTCTTAGGGCAATTTATATTTGCTAAATATCAAATATTTTAAATTAACAATAAGGTTATATAATTCTTTAAAACCTACACGGATATAGAAATGTTGGGGAGATTCATTACATCCCCGAAGCCCTTCTTGTATTATTAAGATCTTTAGGAGTTAAACCGAAGGACTTATTTTAGTCAAATTGGTTTGTGTATTCTGTTGGATATAAATCGGAGGGTAGCATGCACTCGGCAATCTACATAAAATTATTGTGTTTACTACCCTCGATAACAAAAATATGAAGTTAAGCAATTACAGGACACTACCAGCTACAGGAAGACATAGATGCCTGAAAGTTCCTAATGGTTCCAGGTTCCGTAACGTTATCTCTGAATGCATTCTCCGGCTCCAAGGAAAATCATTATACATTATTATTTCGAAAATTATAGGCGGTAAATCAAACTGATGTTTAATCATTTTATGTAATTAGGAGCCGCACTCCATGTGAATGCCCTTAACAAGCTGCACATACGTTATTGATGTATCAGTAGTCATCAATAAACTCCTGCACAGTTAGGCAGGGAAATCTGTATAATTACAATTCAGAAGCATAAGCCAGGATTTTCCAGTCCTTTGTAGTTCTTAGAGGTTAGGGTATACAAATCATGTAATGTACTGCATCCGTAAAGAGAGACCCTGTTTATGTTTTGGAAAGTGTTTCCTTCCAACGATCCTATTCATCTATGGTTGAAATTTTTAGTTTAAGCGAGAAACCAGTAAAATATTTATGGTCAATCAATGAAGGAAAAATTTTGCCTGGCTGCAGGAAATTTGAAGATTTTCAAAAAATAAGGTATATGAGGATGTCCTAGGCACGAAATCATTTGAAGCGAAAATTTGTAGCCCTCGTAGGAAAAAGAAACAGACGCTACATAAAAATAACGCGAGATGCTTAGAGTACAAAGCCGAATCGCGTGGAGCAGTGAAAAGTAGTTCATATAAAATACATAGACTTAAAGTATATTCCTGAATTCATGATTACGAATCGCTGAATTATTATAACCTTTAGCAAATCACTAGCCGTGAAAAAACAGAAATAGTGTATGTCAGAACTGCGAGATAAACTTGAAGGATTCTTAGTGACAGAAAGGTTAGACTTAGAGATAACTTCCATCCTTGATTTCTCAGTACCCTAAAGGAAATCCATCTATGACAGACATATTCAGCAACTGGTCATAGTAAGTTGTCCAAGGCTGACCCTGAGATGACCATCCATAGCCTTGTCGGGCCCAAATGACCTTGTTGTCGACGGGCCCTAAAACACCACACACTCACTCACTCACTCCATAGCCTTGTATCGACGAGCACGAGATGAAACAAGGCAGCGGACAGAAAACTCGAACATGCGTGCCACTGTAGAAGCAGTCTAAAGAAGGCAACGAACGACCCGTCGAACAAGCAGCCCTATAGCATTCAAGCATCTGCGTAATTTGCCCGGCATCGCTATACAGCATGGAGCCCTGAAACACACTTTAAAATGAAAAAGAAACAAAGAATAAGAGAAATTGTCTACAGCACTCTATTCTGCATTTACCACCAGAAAAATCACAAAAAGATAATGAATTTATGCTCTTCATTCATACATAATAATAATCTCTTTTTGTTAAGTTTTGGACGGACTCAAAATATGTATTTGTGACGAAACCTCAACATGTAATTCTTGTACGCAGTCATACTATATCCACTCACGTTCAGTAGCATAGAAAAGTTCGTAATATTTGTATATGATTGAAGCAAATCATTTTCAGTATGAACAGACACTTTATAAGTATATTACACTTTGTATAAGACAACGCTGACTGTAAGTCCAGTTTCACTGTAGCGTACTGAGTGGCTCGGATAGATATTCAGTGGTTGGTTGGGTGGACTACCACTGGAGGGGCTTTTATGCTGTACTGGTAAATAAAAAAATGCACATTTCGTAAAATGATTTGTGGCAACAGCTTCTCTTACGACATTTAAAATCACATTTTTTTGCTATCGCTATATAGTACCAATTAGACATATACAAGTGATATAATTTCTCAGTCGTTCCATTTGCTGATTATGTTTGCTATCACTTACAGGTGGTGGCGTGTCTGCCTCAAGTGCAAGAGGTACCGAGCTCGAACGTCGGCCAGGGTGAGCTACTTGCATAAGCTTTTCCCGGGGCTTTCCCTTATCATAAAAATATGAATATCGGGTAACTATAACCTCTACGGATGCTCAATTGAGCATCATATCGCCCACTTTATTCATCGTCCAATATGGCTTACTGTTGCAGGACATTAATTACGGAAAAAAAAAAAAAAAAAATATATTAACTCTAAGACAGTAACAATATATCAAATAATTAGTTTCTTATATAAAATATGAGTAGCTGGCATCCTTAATTTGTAAGATTACTCACTCAGACTAGGTAGGTGTTCACCATTCGTTCCAAAACCGCTTTCCGGTCTTTGCTTCCGACCATCTTCAGTGGGTGCTGCGCTTTTGGAAGAAATGGTGAACACCTACCTAGTCTGAGTGAGTAATCTTACAAATTAAGCATACCAGCTACTCATATTTATATAAAACATATCTCACTTTTAACAACTTGACAAGTCTTCTTTAAAATAATTAGTTTCTTCCATACCTCTCTCTCCCTCTCTCTCTCTCTCTCTCTCTCTCTCTCTCTCTCTCTCTCTCTCTCTCTCTCTCTCTCTCTCTCTCTCTCTCTCTCTCTCTCTCTCTCTCTCTCTCTCTCTCTCTCTCTCTCTCACACATGCACGCACGCGCGCGCAGACACACACACACACACACACATACACACACACACACACACACACACAGACTTCTATAAACTACTTTAACAAAATCTTGTTATTCTAGCTACTTGCAATTCCTCGCTCTTTGCATGCCCATAGGAATAATGGCTTCATATGAGAAAACCAAGTATTTGTGTATGTGTACCAATAACAAGAGATATCTTGGAGACAGCCAGCCCTGGTAGCGTAGATGGTTGCATGCCTGCCTCACGTTCAATAGGTCCCGAGTTCGAATCTCGGTTAGGGTGAGTTTACCTGGATAAGGTTTTTTTCCATGGTTTTCCCTTATCCTTCAAGACTAATTTCGGGTAACTCTAAGCTCCATGGACCCTCGCCTCATTTGAGCAACATTTCACCCAATTCATTCACCGTCCGATATGACTTAGCGTTGGAGGACGTAAATTACACACAAAAAATCTTGGAGATAGATGTCCCCACTCGAAAATAATGTTTAAAATTTTGTCGTTTGACAAAAGCTATGTTTTAAAATTTTTTATGTATTAACATTTGCTGAAACCTTGCTGTTAACAATTCAGCAGAAATATTAATACTGAAGAATTCAGGATATATCTCTAGTAAATTCAAAATATAAATTTTTTTGTCATGAAAATTTATAAAATTTAAAGTGTTTTAATCAAAATCGTGGGAGAGATATTTTTGAGCAAATTCAAGAGCACTTTAGGTTTTGGTATTTTCTTGAAAATCTATCTCTGCATCCTTAGAAATACTTAGCTTATGCAGAATGTTTTGTATTAAGTCAACCTTCTGCTTTTTTTCCCCGTATACTGTTCAGAATCAATAGACACATGACCACACTTTTGGACACAGACCATATAAAAATGTTTTTCTTGAATTTAGGACTATGAAAACAGTATTTCCATAGAAATCGGTTGAACATTTTTGGTATATTGCAGTAATTTCTCCACTTACGCACTGTCGGTAAGCACATGAGAAAGTAAACCATAATCATAACAATAAAGCACTAGTCACACAGTAATATTTCTGGATATATCGTCAGAATGCAGGTTTTGTAGAACTTAGCTTCCCGAAAAGGAAGCTTACTATCTAACTCTTTACTATTATACTACTTATTATTATATACTTAACTACTTAACTCTTATAAGAGTTAAATGATGAGGCCTGGAACTCAAGTACTTACGATAGTAAGCGGCTACAAACGGTGTATCTCGGATGCAAGAGCCCCTAGACGTATACCGGGGATATATACGAGTTAAATGGAGCATTTAATGCCAGGAGGGTAGTATATGTGTGGTGTAGTGTTTAACCTACATACGGCACCGCAGGCGGTGACAATGATGATACATGAGATGAAGATGGAGCACCGGTGGAATGAGATGGCGGGGGAAACCGGAGGTCCCGGAGAAAACCCGCCCCAACGCCGTGTTGTCCACCACAAATCTCACTTTGCGGTCGCCTGGGATCGAACCCGGGCCGCCTTGGTGAGAGCCAAGCGGTCTAACCACTGAGCCACGGCACCCGGAGGGTACATTGGCCATGGTAGCTCAATGGGTTAGAGCGACTGGACGGAAAGCAGGAGATCCGTGGTTCAAAACCTGCCATGGAATTACAATTTTCATATTGACTCTATCTATGGATATACGTTCCCATTTCCTGATTATTTTCAAGTGATGGACATGTTCAGTTTTGAAAACAGAGCTCCTTAAATGTACTTAGTGTTAAAATGTTACATTTTATCTATTTTTCATGTTTTACGCTATAAAGTACCTGTTTAAAAATACTATTATATAAACACTTCCATTGAACAACTTATTGACAAGATTTGAAGGAAAATGTATTTTAAAATAATACACTTACTCAACAACCATTGGTTGTAGTAATAAAATTCGTATAAACTCAATTTTCAGGGAGGGCAATTATATTCTTAAACGAAATTATGTATACTTCTGTAGTTCCTACTCAACTCAACTCCATGCTCGAAGGGTTGTAGTTCCTAGTAGCCTTTGCAAAAGCTTATACTTGCAGTTCTGGTATTTTTAGAATGCTTTGAATACCTCGGAATCTCTAAATATTGGCATTCAAAACATTGCATGGAGAGAAAGAGAGAGTGTAAAAGGAATCTTGGTTAATACCATATCGTGACTTCTGCAAGTTAATGATAATAATTTTTTATACAACCGTGCAAGAGATTTAAAATTTCACGTAACTCGCAAAGCAGGCAGCTCATTCTGGTATCGCCTGCGCTAACCGTTGCTGGTGGCGCACAAGATGTAGTTCATACCGACTGAGTACACTCCACACAGTTCCCTTGAGCATTCCTAGATGGCGAAAGTGTCGGAAACTAACTCAACGCCTGCTCCTAATTATCCTCTCCCTAATCGCACATTTCTCTTTGATGCATGATCTGCAGTAAGCGGTCTTTGACGTATAATATTTCTCCAATAACGGGAAAGTGTTGCATTAAAATCATGTTAAGAGAGCACTGCCTACAAAAGGACACTTTCAAGTGACACATAAAAGCTCTGTCTAAACTTTGCAATTCGTTAATAAGAGGAAATCATCAAAAAGGTATATGTTATGAAATTTATGTAGTTACACATCTAGTGAATTTAATTAATGCATGCTATCAAAACATTATTTACTTAGGGACTTCAAATTACCATTAAAACTTAAATGAGGATTTCTTCCATATTCAGAAAACCGTAAACAATTTATTGCAGTTATTTACCTACCCACCTCCTTAGCCTTTCTTGATAAAATTATTGTTACTAGCCAATGATGACGATATTATTTATGACATGGTTGATATTCCTTCAAATTATTATTTATAACACTTAATGAAAAGAGGTATAATTAAGAAATCATATATAATTTAGCTGCTTGTATTTGTTGCTAGTAAGCCTCCGAAAATTGGAAATATGTTGGCATTCCTGAATTTTTATGTTTCTCTACAGAGGTTTGCAAATTGCTGGACTAAATCTGATTTGTTTCTTTTTTTTCATTTATGAAAATATTAGAATAATAAAATTTTAGTATAATCGCAAATTAATAATCAATATACATTTATCTAACATTTATTAAACAGTATTTTTTATCTTATGAATGTTATTTCCAGTAAACATATCTTTTTGTAAATTTACGTGCCTCTATTGTATATCTTAAAAATTATATTTTCAGGCAAAGAAATATTAACAAAAATTGGTTATATATTAGCCATCAATTAATATTTTGTATGCATTCCTTCGTTCTTAAATAACATTTTAAGTCTCCTAGGCATGCTATGGGTAAGATCTTTGCATTTTTCTTGGATTTCTCCGTCATGGTGCTACACTTTGTTAAAACTTTCGACAAATTCAACCTTTTAGTAATTTTCTTTTGCTTTAACCTTCTTTTAACAATAGACCATACTGTCACCCGAACGTCGGAACTCCCTATAGAACCAGCCGGTAGTAGGGCCAGACGGGAAGCATTCAGACCACGCCTACCCATTTATCTCGTGTCACTAACTGAAGGGATGATTAGGAGAGCGGCGCGAGCCCTCTACCGTCTCTTTCCCCTCCCACCAGATGTCTCGAAACCTCGGGATAATTTTGCGCGCCGCGAACCTTCCAGAAACGGCGATCTTCCCTACATAAGGCCTGTAGTTGGCGAGTCAGCTTAGTTCTTGGCGAGCCGCCGTGAGGAGCGCCCAGTGAAGGAACGGACCGGAAGACTGTGTACGTACATCGGAGGAGTTGTGCGTAACTGCGAGTGCAGAGTGGACCTGTGACAGACGAACTGGTGAGTTGTAATTGTGTGCGCTACGTAATTCTGTGTAATTGGCAAGTGTTTCAACTGTAATTCGGTGGAAATAAAGAACATTTTGAGTTTGTGCAATTGGACTTTTAATTTCACGAACCCACAAAGTTACAATACATTTTCAGTTGGATTCTGGGCTATTTCCTTGGCACGGCAAGACACTGATTTCTTCTCTCTGAAGATAGTTTGTAATAGTTTTGCCTTATGACGTGGGGCACCGTCATGCATAAAAATGCATTCACCATTGGGATACCAATCTTGAACTTGTGGTAATATTCCGCTCTGCAGATCATGCAGGTACTGATCTTATTTCATTGTGTTTTCAACTATGTAGAGTCTCCCGGGGCCACTGACAGACATTACAGAAATGTAAGGTGTTTGACTGTCTGCTCTACATAACTTGAATGGAATTCTTCATTTGATCTTCGCCTCACATATAAGAATTTTCCATCAGAAATCTGAAATATAGATTCATCTGAGAAACAAATTTTTTCCCAGTCATTAGCAATCCAAGGTTTCAATCCCTTAGCCCATTGCAAACGTTTTAGTGCCATTTGAGGAGTAATTTTTGCCTTTCGGCGTGGTCTGCAAGCATTTTATCCTTCTCTTTTAAGTGATCTGCTTACAGAAGATAGAGAAACAGTGACACCTACGTCTTGGGACTGAACAGCTAACTGCCTATTAGTGCATCCACGATTCGACAGTTCAATATTTTTCAGTTTTCTAACTGCTCTGTCATTGATTTTGCGTTTCGCCCACACTTTCCAATACGCTTTGGTACGTACACATATGAATTACATGCCGCTTGCTTAATACGACTGACGGAGTTTTTAGATATTTCCAGTTTGTGCGGGCCAACCCAGGGTCATGGAATTAAATAAAAACCATAAAGCTTTTATCAAACCTTAATTTAAATTTATTTTCTTGCTACACTTCGCGCTCACCAGTACATAAACATACAATAACAATACTTCTGTCCTATCTTCATATAGTATTTACTTCCAGCTACATTTTGTATTGATCAACCCAGACACATAAAAGTAACAATCAACTTCTGGTCCCGAACTGAGAGGAAAGAGCCCCATGAAACAACACGGCTCACCAAAAGGCAACGCATGAAAACCCAAAGACAGTATCGGGAAACCCGAACATGGAGCACTTACCCTCAGAGACACAGACGCGACGCGAGCCAGGCACACACTACTCTGCCGGTTTGAAGGAGTCACCCAAGAAGCCTCGGGCACCGCAGCGCCCCCAAAGAAGAACGGCGGAAAAGAAAGCAACGTGACAGCAGCGCCCTCGAACCGGGAGGGCAAGTAAAAAGGTGCCGGAGAGAAAACAAACGGCACAAGTTTCTTAGCGATTTCAGAATGAGTATCCTGGTTTTCTTCCAAAATTAGCTGAAGACATGCAACTTTTCTTGTTGAAAGGTTGGCGGATTTACTCATAACTTCAAATTTAAGACACTGCAAGATAACCAAACTCGTTGCTTAAACTTCTAGCACTTATCACTATTATTATGTCACTCAATGTTCAGATTTTATTCTTAAAACATCTGCTTTTTATAAATATATCGATACTTAATACATATTTAATGAAACACCAAAGAAACGATACTGTAAAGACTAAGCATTCACCATAGCAAATAGCTGACTAAAATACATTGTTGTCAAATTTATGCAAGCATGTTACCAACATTGTCATGCAATATATTCTAAATTAACACACAAGAGCTAAAACAATATGTAAAACTGTGTTAGGTTTTAAAAAATGTCATTTTTTTCTCTTTTCTAAGTAAAAACTGAAAAATTATATTTAGTCTAATAATTTGTAAACCTCTTTCTTTTCTATTGTTACCGCTTATGTTTTGTTTTGTATAAAATAACTTCAAATAAAGCAAATTTGATAATTCCACAAATCTTTATTTGAACACCTCAAGATTAACCAAAATATCCGTAAGTGGCGAACACGACGGCAAATAACGTTAAACGTGTACTCAAATGTCAACGCAAGGGAACCAAATGAAACAAACCTTTCAAGTGGTACAACAGACGCTATTTCAAGTGTAGCAATCAAACTGCTGGCGTTTTGCAGAAAAAAATGTCAAAGTGGAATCACAATTCTTGACTTCTTAACTTAGTGTAGTAGCCGATCTCATATCCGACTTCCTCACAAAACCAATGTCTGATATTCCATGCTCAGATGTTTAAAAACGTGTAATAAAAGAAAGAACATAGAGAAATGAAACAATATTTTAGGGTGAGATGATCTCCGAGTAGATTATCTTGAAGCCCCAGGTTGGGAAGCAATATCTTACACACATGCGATGTTTGAAGATGCTATGATTATGCATTTCACACCTACTTTTTTCCTATGGTGACGATCTTGAAGAAATCTAGTAGTTTCTCCTGCAAATCTGGATAAGAAGACCCATCTGTAATTCTTGAGCTATGAGTTCTTTTTCTTTCCCAGGGTCGTGGTAACGGGGCTGAGAAAGTTAGTATTACAACTGTTGAAGAATGAACAAATAATACTTTTCTTGTTCAAACATGAAGATTTAATTCTTCCGAAACATTTTCAAATTTCGATACAAATTTGAATAATATAAATGTTCTTTAACCATCGATGACCGATGTATTCATTAACTATTACTTTATTACTCATTCAATATTTTTGCATCTTACATACATATACTCAAATATAATCCTGCACAACCTCGGAGAAATACAACAATACGTCTTTCTCCTACGACGTTCATAAACAGAGGAACAAAATAATTTAAAACATATAACAACTTCTTCGGATATTACGTTGTCATGGTTACACCATTACCTGCCTTACATGTTATCCATTTCTCTATTTTACTACAAATTACAATCTCTTTGAGTATTCTTCTTAACAAAACAAGAAGTATCTGCTACAGAAACATAAAAGAAAAGTTCTGGAATGCCAATATATCTCCAATCTTCAGAGCCTTACCAGCCACATACTATCCTTGGGATGGGGTTTTCTTGAGAATGTTTGTACTGGATTACTGAAAGATGCTAAGGTATATTGGTTTTTATCAAAAGGTTTAAGTTATGTCGTCCACACACACATATACAAACACAAAAACACGCCTCAAAGAGACATTTGCTCAAGAGTCTATCATGTTCAAATGTTGGATCGCGGAATGTAGTTTTACTTTGGTTATTCAAGGTACATTTTAATTAAATGTCTAATATATTGTTGATGTTAAAATAAGCGTTTTGCTATCTGTGTTCACCACAACATATGTGCACATAAAATAAAGACAGCTGGTAGATTGTTAAACTTCTCATTCCATGATAAAATTGCGAGGGACTCAGCACCCCACCAGTGAAACATTTTGGTGCATGACTGCATAAGGGAGGGAGAAATAAAGTAACGGACTTCTAAGAATGGCAAAACTGAGGAAATAGGAGAGCAGAGGCTAGTTTCGTAACGATTATGAAACTATATTCCTCAAGTGGCATCTCATACAACCGGAGCCCCTCACCTTAGGGGCTCGGGACCTGCAGATCTCCCGTTCTGGTAGATGAGGATCCGTAGACACTTGGAACCCTGAAACAGCCAAAAGTTGCAGGTGAAATGGGATGGAAAAGTAGTGTCTTGACAGGTATTCTCCGGGTTATCCGGATTCCCCTCATTCGTTTTACCATATCATCTCCTTTCGCACTCATGCTGATCACTTATTCTTTTTTTATCCAATATTGCCGCGCCATGGCTGACTAGTTAGACCACTTGGCTCTCACCAAGGCGACTGAGGTTCGATCTCTGGTGACCTCAAAGTGAGACTTGAAGTGGATAACATGGTGCAAGGTAGGTTTCCTCCGGGATTTCCGGTTTCCCCACCATCTCATTCCACTGGTACTTCATCTTCGTCTTATGCATCATCAGTGTCACCGCCTGCGAGGCCGTATGTAGTAAAAGCGGACAATAAACACTAATTTCATTTCTTTGATCCAGGGTTGGTCTGCACGTCGAAACGCTTCTGACTCGAGATGCTCACTTGTAAATCCTGGGAGGTGTACGTGTTCTTCATACAAGGGAGAAAGAGAAAAATTTATCAAAGGCTTGCTTAACATTAAAATATCAATACATTGAAGATTTTGTGGTTCTTTTCCTTCTCTAGCCACAGTTGTTACAGCGTAATGGCAACTTAAACACTACCCCTTGATAATTAAAGCAATCTGTGAAATGTGGCTTACCTATATGAAGATCTGAAATCAACATTACAGCAGGTACGGATCTATACACCGCAAACTCTCATTGTGGGGAAATTACAGCATTAGAAGTTTTTCAGCGGATTTTGATAAGCTTTGATTTTTTTCTTTCTTGTTACATTTTAAACGTCTTTCCCCTCTCTTTCAATTCTCGTTAGCATATTCTGGTAGCTAGCTCTATGCTGGAGGTACCAATAGAACTAATTCTGCTAAACTTAAATCGTTCACTATCGTTTCAAAATAGTTACAAATCAAAACCTTTCATCGGAGAATAAATATTCTGGTCATTCTTGTTCATTCAGGTATCGTAGGACGCACAGAAAAATATTTTTTAAAGTTTGTAGATAGGTAATAAAGGTTTAATCCGCATTACTAGAAAGTGTCAGCTATTTACTGATATGGCATTTATTTTTGAAGATTTATGTCCATGAAAAGCTATGAAAACAACCTTAAAACATAGTTATCAGTAGTTTAATTAATACGGAATATATGTATGGCTAGAGCAATATGGATTAAACTAAACAAAGACAGTTCATTTGCTTTTAAAACTTCTCCGTTTTGGTTTACATGTATATTTGAGGATGCTTCCTCTTCTTCTCCTCCTCCTGATCCTCCTCCTCCTTCTTCTCCTTCTTCTTCCCCTCCTTCTCCTCCTTCCTTTTCCTCCTTTCTCCATCTCCTCTCCTTCTGCTGCTCCTACTCCTTCTTGTTCTCGTTCTCCTTCTTCTTCTCCTTCTTCTGCTCCTCCTCCTTCTCCTCCTTCTCCTTCTGCTCCTCCTCCTGCTCTTCCTCCTTCTTCTCCTGCTCCTTCTTCCC
Organism: Mantis religiosa; assembly: GCA_030765055.1. NCBI lineage: Eukaryota > Metazoa > Arthropoda > Insecta > Mantodea > Mantidae > Mantis > Mantis religiosa. The sequence goes on from CM060952.1 coordinate 165,575,631, forward strand.
CTCCTTCTCCTTCTTCTCCTCCTCTTTCCCTACCTCTCTCCTCCTCATCCCCCTCCTCCTTCTCCTCTTTGCCTCCTTCGCTCCCTGCTCCTTGTCGTCGTTGTTGTAAATAGCAGAGTGTATATTTCCATGATTTTGGGGGAAATGAAAATTCTTAAAGCAAATCTTCATGGAGTTTCGGTTAAAAATGAATGAATAGAAAGTTGAAGTAATACCTAAGATACTGCACGAGAAAAACTTTTCTTTTAATTTACTTCCTCCAACATTAAGTAATATCGGACGATGAATGAAATGGGTCAAATGATGCTCAAATGAGCCCAGGTTAGAGTTAACCGACATTCAACTTTTAGGATAAGGGAAACCTCCGGAAAACCTCTTAGCTATATAACTCATCCTGACCGAAGAAATAGAGGGGTAGAGAGAAGGAGAGAGAAACACAATGTATCTACTAACATTTATTTGTTCCTCTTGTTTTTATTGCTGTAGCATTCTGAGAGTCAAAATTAAATAGCCTTAAGCTCTTTGAGATTTTGGTGTGAAAAAAGACTGTAGGGAAAGAAAATAAAAATAAGCTTCACAAAATATAAGTATAATAATCCCATTTTGTTTCAAAACGAAATATGATTTAATTTGAAGGCCGGAATTTGTTAACCGTATAATTTGTTTAAAATGAAACATCAATTATTGAATTAAGTGTTCCGGAGTGGCACAAACTTCAGTTTACACATATTTAAAAGATAACACCAATAAAGAAGGCACTCGAAAAATATGACATATTACAGTCATATAATTTTCTCTATTCGTGTACCAACCATACAAATGCTTAATCCCCTATCTACTTTAATGAAGACTTAAGGTGTCTTCCTGGTAATTTTCTTGCATGAGCAAGAGATATATGAGAATACATAAGGTATCAAGCGAAAGTCAAATTTTTCCAGAGTTTTGCAGATACAAGAGACAAAAAAGAAATGACGATTTTACTTTTGATCGAAGAAGAAATATTGTAAAGTTCAGATAAATAATAGAACATCTTCGAAATGTTCACTCCACCAAATATTTGGCATGAACTATGTGTTTTAACGAAATGTTCATTTTTGTGCAGTAAGATACGTTCTATCACTTCCGGTTTGCCAATAATGCAAGAGACTTCCAGAATGACGAGGATCTATGAGGACATTCCAATAAATAACAAGATATACGTCATTTTTCATGAAAATTATCTTAAACATATGATAACAACGAGGGTAAATTACAAAAACAAAAAAATAATAAAATAAAAAAACAACGTTAAGTCATATAAGACGCTGAATGAAAGGGGTGAAATGATGTTCAAATGAGTTCAGGGTCCCTGCAGCTTAGAGTTACCCGACATTCGTCTCTCGGGATAAGGAAAAACCGCGAAAAAAAACTGTATCTAGGTAACTCACCCTGACCGAGATTTGAGCTCGGGACCTCTTGAACGTGAGGCAGACATGCTACCGTCTACGTTACCTAGGCAGGCATTTTATTTATGGATTAATAAATATATTCCCGAATAAAGAGGAATTTAATAACGAATATAATCATTATTAGTACTGCTTTGATTAATAGTTTTAATAAAGACTTTATAAAAAATATTGAAAAATTTATATATCAAAAAACTGTTAATGATATTTCTACCCTTAAAAATTAAAAGAAGATTATAATTTTTAAAAATTTACTTACCATCATTGGGTTAATAAACATTTCCAAGAACTGTTTAAAGAGTTTGGTATAGCTATAGTACCTCAAAATAAATATAGTCTTAAAATTTTCTACATTTCTCAAAAAGAAGATAAATTCCTAATAATAAACAATCTGGTACATATCAATTTAATTGTTTATATCATGATCAGGTTTATATTGGAAATACGAAACGTAATTTGTAAACCAGATTGAAAGATATTTTCGTATTATTAAGCATAAATAAACTGACCAATCGGCAGTAACAGATCATTTTTGGTCATTTAACCATGAAATAACTCCTGTAGTTAAATTATTAAAACAATTAAATGGTCCGATAGACTTAATGGTTTGGGAAAAGATATTTATTTTTAAAAAATAGACATCGCATAATGAATTTTGAAATACCGACAGTTGATTCAGTTTTTAGTTTTGTTTCGTTTTCAGATTTTGGTAATACTGAAAATCATAGTAACATAGTAACTTGTATCCTTGACGACGAAGTGTGTGACTGAAAATGCGGACGAATGTTCGTGAAATCTATCTCACTTTAATTAAAAACTACTGACATTTTCTTAAGATAAGTGTAGTTTTTGTTACAAATAGTTATATTTGTGTAATATTTATATCAGTTTTATTGTTAACAGGATCTATTTATATTTTAGATTAAATTATTCTTCTATCTATTAAAACAGTAGAAAGAAAGCAGTACACTATGAAATATTTACCCTAAACATATATTTTATGGGAAGAAGTAATACAGCTCTCCATCCCGAAGTAGTTAAGCATGTACTTGTATGTGAGAAGATAAACATGTACTGATATTTATGCATAATGTTGCACTGCTTAAACATAACAGATTTGTTCTATATTGCCTGGTGAAAGCGAGGCATTTGATTACACAAGTGTTATAACATAGTGCATTTATATGCAAGCTTCACATTCTTAGCTCACACACTAATTTTATGTTGTTCCAAAACAATGTTTATGGACACAATAGCACAATGATGAAGCAGTTACTAGTTACCGAAACGTTTACGGCGATTTAAACATGTTTATTGTTTACCATTAAACGTAACAGACAAACTGTGTATCAGAATTACAGTGTGTTTACCAAGATCCTATTTATTCAATGTGTAAAGCATTCAACAAACGATTATATATTTTTGCGAGCAAGATAAACATTTTAAATTGACAAATAGACTTTAATTTTAAAATCCCTTATAAATTCAAATAAATATAGTTATATTTTAAAGAGCAAATGCTCATGATAAGCATCAGATGGAAGTGGGTATACCTATGCGAGATTTTCTTTATTTACGTCCTCCAACGTTACTTATACAGGACGATGAATGAAATGGGTGAAATGATGCTCAAATGAGCCCAGGTTCCATAGAGCTTAGAGTTATCCGACATTCGTCTTTCAGGATAAAGGAAAATCTCAGAAGAAAGCCTTATACAGATAACTCACTCTGACCGGGATTCGAACTCGGGACCTCTTGAACGTAAGGCAGACATGCTACCATCTACGCTAGTGATAAAGGCTATGCGAATTCTGTAATAAAGTAACAAGGTATGTATAATGAATTACTTTTATTATTTCCTATATCGGATACGCAGTCGTGTGTACGTGTGAACAGCTTAATTAAAAAAGAAGTTTGTTATATTCTAAACCTGGCATAGAAGTTCTGTGTCTTCCGAGAATGCGACACTTAATACTGTGACTTTGTGGGTTCGTGAAATTAAAAGTCCAATTGTGCAAACTCTAAAATGTTCTTTATTTCCACCGAGTTACAGTTGAAACACTTGCCAGTTGCATAGAATTATGCAGCGCACACAATTACAATTCACCAGTTCGTCTGTCACAGGTCCACTCTGCACTCGCAATTACATACAACTCCTCCGATACACGTACACAGTCTTCCAGTCCGTTCACTAGCACGGCGCTCCTCCGGCCGCCAAGAACTCAACTGAACTCCTCCACTGCAGGCCTTATATAGGGAAGATCGCTATTTCTGGAAGTCTCGCGGTTCAGTGAATATTCCCGACTGTTCCAGACGTAGGGAGAGGGAAAGAGATGACTAGTGATGTTTTTCCAAACACCCCCCTTGTTAGCGCTACAAGATAAATGGGTAGGCGTAGTCTGAATGCCTCCTGTCGCCTACCCGGCTGCTAGCTGGTCGGGTCTTCCGATAATTAGGTGACAATAGTTCTTAAAATCCATCGAGCCCCCTTAAAGTGGATAAAATCCTTATTTCTTATTTGCAAAATAATGGTTGTAACAGCTTTTATTAAATTAAATGCCTGAAGCTTTTGTATGATAAATGAACTGTGCATCTTAATTTTTTCCCTAATAGTCTATGAGTGAGACTGCAAACCTTAAAATACACAAGCTTATACAAAGATGTGCATCTCATAAAATTACACAGTTGTTCATTTTTGTGGTAATGTTTACTTCCCAGACATTCGTTATTAAGGGCTTCAACTGTCAAATGTTTTATACTTCAACTGCAAATATTCTTCTGTTTTCAAAGCAGAGATATGGCGACTAGCACTTAATGACTTGACTACCGTTTAAGGTTATTGCATTCCCCAATTAACATTATAACTACAAGTAACTCTGAAAGCTTTTGACGTTTATATCGGTTAGCACAGAGAAGAAAAAGCATTTGCAAGAATAGTTTGTTGAAAAATGGTGGAAAAAAACATATGAGTATAACATATCAGTGATGATATGTTGTCTGGTTTCCGGCTAAATAACGGTATAGATTGCTGTCATTTCAAACCTTATGAATTAGCGCATTTTTCCAAGAAATCTCGGTATTTGGGCAGATCCCGGAACAAAATTCCTATTACTCGAGGGAGTCGGGTGGTAACAATAAGACTTAGGATATTTGTTGTAATAAATTCAAGAGATAAAATCTAAGAATAACTTTTTATATAAAGAAGCATATTGTATATGCTTAGGCTTTCACGGCGGGCGTTAATCCAATAAAATGTGTTGCCCAGGCTTTTTGGCCATGGTCGATGACATAGCACTTGAAGTTTCGCCCGTCTCTCCGCCGGGCATCTTCAGAAGTCACTCCAGTAGGGTTACTGGAGTCACTCCAATAGTGAAGTGTGTCACTAGATGAGCAATCAGCAAAGCTCAGTGTGAAAGTCTCCTTCATCATCAATCCCCCCAAAAAAAACAAAAGTGGTTGTTTCTGCTGGGAAAGTTATGGGCATCTCATTCTTTGATATTCATGGAATGGTTTATCGGCCTGTTGTACCTGCACACACATCAGTAACTGGACAATACTACAGGGATGTCCTGAAAACATTGCAAGTGCATATCACGCACAAACGACCACATTTCCATTAAGCAGGCTGGATGCTGCACCACGATAATGCGCGGCCGCATATTGCCAATATTGTTGCTGAATATCTTGCAATAATCAACGTGAAGTGCATCTCTCACGCTCCCTATAATCCGGATTTAGCCCCATGTGACTTTTTTCTATTCCCTAACTTGAAGAAACGCCTTCGTGGGAGGCATTATCCATCATCAGAAGCAGTGGTGAAGGCTGCGGAGGCAATTTTGAAGGATCTTTCAAAAACCTGTTTTCCAGCATGTCTTTGAAGACTGGCAGAAAAGCTGGGACAAGTGCAACGCATTCAGGGGAAACTATTTTGAGAAGGACCATCAAAATTATGAGGATAAGTAAAGGTACATTGTCAAAAAAATTGTAGTCATTCTTTATTGAACATCACTCGTACATTACTAAACAGCATGGCAAAAGAATAACTGGGATGTTGTTCTACGTTTAGAGATACAAGGAGTGAAAAACCTGAATAGAATTAACAGCTTATTTATTAACACCTCTTGGCAAATAGCTTGTTTCCATTACTTAAAAAAAGGTGAACGAATGCTTTGACCTTTGCCCTGTGTACCTACAATAGATAAAAGTAAGAGGCAGAGTTTTCTATGACTATGTAATCCTCAACACCCGCTGCTGGAACTGTTTGTGAGTACAGAGTTTACAGGCCAATAATCGTTCAAGGGCTGAGTCCAGCGGGAGCCTTTGTTATGGCGTGATGAGTAGAATTAATTACACACTGCGAATCCCGCACGTTTCAAAGGGGTCTTTGAGTTGGGAAATCGCGCGGGTCAGGACAACTTAGGCTTCAAGCTAAGCACACTCTATTATTCAGCACAATAAAACCTCTGCATTTCTCTGTGTCTTTACACAGGTTCAAAGCAACGTACAATAAGGACAGATGTAATTCTGAACTTTCTGAATATCTAACAAATGCAGCAAGGGGATTTAATAGAGTTAAGAAATTAATACGTGGTTTTGGAAAGCTCCTGATGACTACGGCAATTTCAATTGCAAGAACTTTTATATTCCAATCAATGACTTTTTCTACTCAATCTTTTATCAATTATTCTTAAAAATGTACTATCCTCTGTATACTGCAAGAAATACATCATTAGAAATGGTTTTGCTACATATTAGGTGGTTGATTTTGGTGTTTTGGAATATTTATTGGATTTCTGTGGATTAGCAATGCTTGTATTTACAGGATGCCATAGCTAGTGTGATGTATATTGGGAGTTGTTAATTGAGGCGGTCCTTGCCCGTTAGGAACCTGGTTGAGTCCTCTCAACACTCAACACCTCATAAAGTAGGGAAGGAGACGGGTGAGGGTTACTGATGGCGAAGGTTTACTGGACAGGTCGCGGTTTATCTCTAGGTTCGCTCTGTATGGACTCCCTTCTGTTCCAGGGTCTGGGATACGTCCTGACCCTGTGTGGTGCGATTATGAAGAAAAAACCCGGACTGTTCCATGATCGATTCATTCACAATTGTAATCAGGTACCTCACTCGAGCCCTGGAAAGTTGTTGTTTGCAGACTCGTGATGTGTTTGGCGGTGACGATAGAGTTCTTTACACGTGTTGTGTATTCGGTGTATTTTTACCGCACCTGTATATACTGTCGCCCAATTATCGGAAGGCACGACCAGCTGACAGCTGAGTGGGGGACAGAAGGCTTTCAGCCCACGCCTACCCATTTCTCTTGTCGCGCTAACTCAGGGGATGGTTAGAAAAGTGTCACGGGGGCATTGTACCGTCTCTTTCCCTTCCTACTGACGTCTGGAACAATCGGGATGATGTTCCGAACCACGAAGCTTCCAGAAAAAGCGATCTTCCTATATAAGGGCTGCAGTGGACGAGCCAGTGCCTTTCTTGGCGAGCAGCCGTGAAGACCGCAGTGCTAGCGAACGACTGGAAGACTACGTACGTGTATCAGAGGAGTTGTACGTAATTGCGAGTGTGGAGTGGACCTGTGCCAGTCGAACTCGTGGATTGTGATTGTGTGCACTACGTAATTCTATGTAATCGACAAATGTTTCAACTGTAATTCGGTGTAAATAAAGAATATTTTTAGTTTGTGCAACTGGAATTTTAATTTCACGAACCCACAAAGTAACAATACGACGTGACTTCACTACGTCCCAAACGAGAGAGAGTGTCTCAGCTATCAAAATCATGGATGCGCCATCCCCTGGTTTTCCACCTCTATCGTTATATTTTGAATTTTTTGTGAATCGCGTGTGTAAGTACTAAACTGTAATTGATTTGTTTCAATTTCGAGTTTGAACTATCGTACGAATTTTTTATGTGCGTATGACCGAACGTTGGTAGAAATTTTCCCACAGCGAAGCACGCACGGTGCGAAGCTTTAGGAATTCAGCTAATCTGCAAAGCAGTTGTATGGATCACGCACGTATTGGAATGAAGTACAGGGTGACAGACTGACCCTCCACATGGTTCGCAGGCATTGTTCCTGGAGGTGAGCTTTGTTATGAAGAAAGCTGACCGACCTTCACTTTGCTGAGGGACCTCATATTTCTGTTTCTCCGTTCATCTACATTTCTAGCACATCAAACACTTCTTATTTTATACATATGCCCTATCTACTATAATGTGTTTTTCTGTAATAGTTGTGTATTTCCTTTCGATGCAAAATAATCAGTATAAAATATCTATGCTAAGCTAATATTATTTTGATGTAACATATACTAAGCGATTTTGTGTTCATGACCAAGGGGAACAGTTACATAATAAACAATCACAAAATTTACATAAAATATTTTATGTTGTGTGCAGAGGAACTACTCCCATTCGTCCTGGACCCGTAGGACCAAGAACCCGGACCTCCTTCTACCCGGGAGCGATGGATACTCTGGGGCTCTTTCCATAGGGCAATACCTGATTTCTTAAAAAGCACCCACCCCCCCCCGTTGAGCACAGCGACAAGACGGGATGGAAGTGGATACGCCACTTACGCGCGTCAACCCCGCAGGGAAGACTACCGAAAACCTGGTGGTGCCGCCTAGTGACCTAGCACACCTTCTATTAGCTCTGCAGGCCAGTACCAGAGACTTTTTAGGCAACACTCTACCCCCTCTAGGTGGCCGTAGCCTCGCCGGAGGTACCTAATTTCCCGTGGGTGTCGGGAACACACTGCCCCCTCGAGTCCAACCCAATCCGAACAACTCCCCTACGGGAGGGGCTTGGCAGTTCGGCCCGAGGTTCCTCTACTAACGTCAGAGCTACCACGAGTGCTAAGGGTCCGCAGCGCTCGCACGACAGAAGCTGAAGGGGATGGATCCCCTCCCCTACGGGATACATAACAATATTAAAAGAAACCATAGATCTTAGAGTCATTCTGAAACATTACTGGATACAAGATTATGAAGCCGCTGTCGCAGTCGAAGAATATTCGAAGTGGAATTAGTCGTTAGTGAGCGTGTGGCACAACGATAGCTGAAACAATGTTTCAACAATGGAGACGAAAACCCTAACGATTTACCACATTCTGAAAGACCTTAAGTATGGAGTACTGAAGATACACGCCAAGTTTTGTGATAAAATCCGCAAAAAGGTGCCCGTAGGCTTTCAGAAGAACTTGGTACATCGAAAGGTACCATACATTGCCACATTAAGACACTTGGAAAATCATACAGGAGCTGTAGATCTGTACCTCTCTCGTCAGCTTATTCGTAATCCCATGGATTTATCAGGAGAATTGTCACTTGGGGGTGGGGTTGATAGGAATTGCGAGAGGTGCAAAGGTACAGGGTTTGGAACCTGGTGTCGAGATCATGTGCTACATGACAAAACTACCAGGTGTTGTACGGGTTTAAAAGGTAAGGAGTTTTAACCTTTAACCGCATGTGACTGGGAGCGTGGATATGGATACGGTAGAGCAGAACAAACCATCTAATTCAAACTGAACTCAGTAACTGTATTTCAGAGCTGCCTAGCGTTTCTACAGGGTACTCCCTGGATCTGGATGAGATCAGGGGCGCTTTGGTAACATTTAAATACATAATAACATAATGCAACCTTTAGAGATGCGTTGTTTGTTTGGCTGAACCTTGTGCGACTGGCAAGAGATGTACATCCTGGTGCTCCCTGCCAGCTATCTTACTCGTAGCAGCACTTTAAAATAAACTCTGGTTAATCTTTACAGAGACCTTCAGAAAGTCCCTTCTCAAATCTATCTGTCAAGTCCCCGCGGTTGCTAACTCAACCAGGCTTAAATAGGGGTCCTACCCAAAAGCCAACTCAGAAATTCCCTAGCTAACTGTTAATTTCCGCCCAACTATTGCACCATATTGTGCAATCATTGTTTACATCATTGAGGACATATTTAGACCTGTTACTGACCACCTAAGCATTATTTCCCTTGATCAGCAGGATGTGTGATTCATTGTTTCCACCATAGAGGACAAGTTGAGGCCTGTTACTGACCACCTGTGCATTATTTCCCTTGACCAGCAGGATTTATGGTTCACCAGTCAAAAGTACATGTTTTGCCAGTCATCAGAATTTACGCTTACTCATAAACAAACAGCTTTGCCCAAACTCAAGACATCGGAAATAAATGTTACATAATAATGATTATAGTATTTCCCAATCTTGCTCAGCCTATACACGCAACAATACCTAAAATAGTGTGACTTTTTGGGTTCGTGAAATTAAAATTCCAATTGCACAAACTCAAAATGTTCTTTATTTCTACCAAATTACAGTTGGAACACTTGGCGATTACACATAATTACGTAGCGCACACAATTACAATTCACCAGTTTGTCTGTCACAGGTCCACTTTGCACTCGCAATTACGTACAACTCCTCCGATGCACGTACACAGTCTTCCGGTCCGTTCACTCACTCGGCGCTCCTCACGGCTGCTCGCCAAGAGCTGAACTCACTCGCCAACTGCAGGCCTTTTATAGGGAAGATCGCCGTTTCTGGAAGTCTCGCGGTTCAGAAAATGATCCCGAATGTTCCAGTCGCCAGGGGGGAGGGGAAAGAGACGGGCAGCGACCAGTGACAATTCCCTAATCATCCCCTCAGTGACATGAGATAAATGGATAGGTGTGGTCTAAATGCCTCCGGTCCCCTACTCAGCTATCAGTTGGTCGTGCTTTCCGATAATTGGGTGACAATAGATTTAGGTAAATGCAGGGGCATCGAAAAAGTTTACAGAAATTAAAAAAAGCATAGCTCAGGAAGTATTTTAGATATTAATTGATTAATTCAACAATTTAAAAAGCCTTTTTTCTCAGTATAGGATGTTTTATGTCCCTCTGTTGTTGGTGTAGTGTTTAACGCCCGCTTTTACTACATACGGCACCGCAGGCGGTGACACTAATGATACATGAGATGAAGATGGAGCACCGGTGGAATGAGATGGCGGGGGAAACCGGAGGTCCCGGAGAAAACCCGCCCCAGCGCCGTGTTGTCCACCACAAATCTCACTTTGCGGTCGCCTGGAATCGAACCCGGGCCGCCTTGGTGAGAGCCAAGTGGTCTAACCACTGAGCCACGGCGCAGCCTCTCTGTTGTTGGTCTACAAGCCTCCAGCCAATAGTTGATTTCGACCCAGCAGCGCTGGATCATCTCAGGTGTGATTGTTGCAACAGCATCGGTTATTCTGTACCTTAAATGTTGCAGATTTCTGGTCGGATTACTGTACACAATGTTTTTTACGTATCCCCATAAGAACGTCTAGGTGTGTCAAGCCGAGGCTTCTAGGAGGCCTTACCAATCCACCAATCAAAACCGCTTGCATGCAGAGCCTCTCAAACTGCTAAAGAAAACTGTGGAAGCGCACAGGCTTTTTGAAATAATGTTACTTTATTTTATTCTTAAATTTGATCTACTTACAAGAAAACGTACTGCTCTACCAGGTCTAAGTAAACACATCCCATGACAGCTGCTCAATAAGAATCAAAGGATCATTGACTTCATCGTACATCAAATGATCACGTTTAATTTTGGAGAACCTCTATCATACTCAAAAATGTCATTTGATGGTTCAGATTCCCAAATGCTGCAATAGGTTGACACGACCATTTTTTAAAGATTACGTGCTTTAAAGAACTTTCATCTACAACTTTGTCCAGTTTGCGAACCGAATACATTTCGGCCGATCCCTAGGTTTAATGCAAGGTCTCAGCTGAATTTTGCAACCGTGAAGGTGTAAACGCTTGTGTAACACGTTTTAGGTTGTTGACTTAGGTATTCCAAGTCACATATAAAAGAACTCGATGAGTTCTCGATTAGTTGTAGTTCAAACTACTAATTTATCATGATTAGAACAGGACATGCGAAACTGCTGCAACTTTTATCGATGACCATATGCAGTGTCATTCAACAGGTCAGTTCCTGTAAGAGCTGTTTGCTATGTGGTATGTTTGAAATTGGTTTCTCTTTGCAAGACCAGGACATAAAAAAACGAATAACGTATTCTATTGGAAAGTTTAAGCCAATAATTACGACTATCTCACAACTGTTAACTCCACAAAACATGACTGCCTCGGTAGCGTAGATGGTAGCATGTCTGCCTCACGTTCAAGAGGTCCCGAGTTCGAATGTCAGTCAGGGTGAGTTACCTGGATAAGGTTTTTTCCAGGGTTTTCCCTTATCCTGAAAGACGAATGTCGGGTAACTCTAAGCTCCATGGACCCCGAATTCATTTGAGCATCATTTCACCCGTTCCATTCACCGTCCGATATGACTTAACGTTGGAGGACGTAAAAAAAAAGAGAAAAAAACTCCACATAACATTTCTTTTGCATGAATTGTGTATTTTAAAATATGAACATTGCGCACTAACATTTTGTCTACCTCTTACGGTTTACCGGTCATCCAGAACGCTAAGCCTTTAAATGCTGACCCCAGCAAATTCAAGACGTTTCATTTTTCATAATTTTAACTAGTTTTTATTTATGGACGCTCTATAACTGCTGTGTTTTCAGTGTTTCTTTTTATATTGGGTACAAAATACCACTTAATATTGTTCAGAAGCCTCTCTGTCAACACCAAATTTTTCTACATAAGTTAAACCTTCGGTCCGGGACCACTGAGTTTACTTTCCTTCCGAAGGAAGCCGTGCTAAAGATTTTTACGCCCGGAAAATCTATCACCATCTGCAAAGTACGATCCCGTGACCTCGGTAATAAAAGGATGGGATGGTACCTCTACCACAGTGGAAGTAACCGCTAGACCAAATTTTCATTTGTTGTGTAAGCATGTCTCTAACATATTGTAATTTAATCAAAATCGTTAGAAGAATTTCTGAAAATGTCAACAATTTTTAAAATATGTTCTACCTAAATGAAAATTTCAGTAAAATAAAATTTAAACATTTCTGAAGAAAAAAAAGTATTTTTTAAACTGTAATATCTAAGTTAAAATAATTGTAATAAATTCAAGATGAGAAGAATTTGCTACTGTCATAATATGTATAAAGGTACTCCAAGTCCTATGTCATGGGTAAATAATTGACCGTATTTCAATGACTAAATTGCACACTAAAAATACCTTATTGGAAAAATGAGAACAGAGTTATACTAAAATTTTAAAAAAGACGATGTGA
>CM060952.1:165589272-165654104 GCA_030765055.1 Mantis religiosa
AGAGAGAGAGAGAGAGAGAGAGAGAGAGAGAGAGAGAGAGAGAGAGAGAGAGAGAGAGGGAGGGAGGGAGGCAAGCAGGGAGAAAACAATGTTAGAGTTACGTCGAGTGCATTTTAAACTAAAACAGGAAGAATTACTCCTAAATTCTTCAACTATAGTTAAGCTGTACGTGGAAAATATTGTAAGAGCATTCTTTCCTCAAAAATATCTCAAACCAATACTGATTTTCCAATCCACGTTGAATTTCCTTCATTATCCTAGATTTTGGGTATGTCAGAAACTAGGTTTCCCTACCTTTTCTGTAATTTACGTTCTCCAACGTTAAGTCATACCGGACGATGAATGGAATGGGTGAAATGATGCTCAAAATGAGTCCAGGTTGCATAGAGCTTATAGTTAACCGACATTAGTATTTCAAGATGAGGGAAAACTCCCGGAAAAACCTTATCCAGATAAGTCATCCTGACTGAGATTCGAAATCAGGACCTCTTGAACGTAAGGCAGTCATGCTACCACCACGCTACCGAGGCGAAACTTTTCCCTATTCTACTGTAGAGGATGTAGTTCACATACCTATTCATTAAACGTACTTCAAGCTGCAAATTATATGATTGTGGTGCTTTCTCTGTCTCATTTGTCTCTCTTTGGAAGCTTCAGAAATATATATACTCATCCTCATAATTTTGAATGTCCTTCTCAAATTAGTCTCCCCGAATGCGATGCACTTGTCCCAGCCTTTCTGCCAGTCTTCAAAGACATATTGGAAACCATTTTTTGAGAGATCCTTCAAAATCGCCTTCACAGTCTTCACTACTGCTTCTGATGGTGGATAATGCCTCCCACGAAGGCGCTTCTTCAAGTTAGGGAAAGAAAAGAGTCACATGGGGCTAAATCCGGACTGTAGGGAGGGTGAGAGATGCACTTCATGTTGATTTTTGCAAGATATTCAGCAACAACTTTGGCAATATGCGGCCGCGCATTATTGTGTTGCAGCATCCAGGTTGCTTCATGCTAATGTGGTCTTTTCCTCCTGATATGCACTTGCAATGTTTTCAGGACATTCCTGTAGTATTGTCCAGTTACTGATGTGTGTGCAGGTACAACATGCTGATAAACAAATCCATGAATATTAAAGAATGAGATGACCATAGCTTTCCCAGCAGAAGCAACCACTTTTGCCTTTTTGGGGCTGGGATGAAGGAGATTTCCACACTGAGCTTTGCTGTTTGCTCTCAGGATCAAAATGATGTAGCCAAGTTTCATCAGCAGTGATTATGTTTGAAAGAAACTCCGTATCTTCCTCTAACATCAACTTTAACTGCATGTGACCTCCATTACAGCGGTAGGCGGTACTGAACATGTCTGAACTTGCCTGGTTCTCACGGGCGGGAAACAGGAGTACCAACAATGAGACTACTGCAGCATGTTTATTTCACATTAAGCTAACTGAATATAATAAGATTTAATTTTAGTGCGAAAAATTATGACCGTAAATATTATGACCATTCTTTATTGAACAGCCCTCGTGCTTTTTTTTTTGTTTACTTTAGGCTTGCTTCAAGCTTTGTATAGCTTGAAACCTGTTTAAGTTGCTACTGTAAACTGCTTAGTAATCTTACACGTGGAGTTAAATTGCAGCACGTTATGCATTAGCAAATCTTCAGGTTGGCAACTCTCCCCTTAACCACCATAATTGGCGGCCATATTTGGCGGCACTCTTTTGAAATTGGGGGAAAGGACAGGCGACGTGACGACGTTCAGTTGTTATAAAACGTACCTGAATTGAGCTTAGATATTGTCAAAAATAGTGTTGCACCAAGAGAACACTGTTCTTTATATTGGTCTGCTTTTACCTGTTTACGTACAACAATTGCAGTGACTCACTTTTCGACTATGAAATAGGGAACAATTTACCGCAGGAAGAATGCAGACCTCGGTAAGGTATACGATTCTGTTTTCTGCTTTTCTTTTCATGTTTTAAGCAGTACTTAGCCTAATTATAAATTATGTTTCGTATATTTCTCATAAGGCCATGGAGTGTATTCGTCTGATTTTTAGACTGAACACTTATATTAGCCTTGCTCTACTAAAAGTATTTAAATTTTTCATTATTGTTAGCGAACAAAACGTTTATAATATTGAAGTGTTAGTTTTGCCTAAACGTTTCTCTGAAAATCTGAAAAAAGTTCAGACTTGGCTGTTTCCTTCTAGTTTGAAAAATAATTTAGTTATGGTCACGTTTAATGTCATTACTGCTTCGGAAGCCAATTTGAAAACTCGGAGAGCATATATGTCGTTTTAAATTATCATTCTAAATTGAAATAAATTATTTTATTTCCTCGGAATAGTAAGACGTGTAAGCACTAATGAAACAAGCTCTCAGAACCTGTGTGCAACACCGTTGGGTCAGAAACTCGCCAAAACCAACCACGTTGGTTAAATGGCTAACGTATGAGCTACTTAAAATAAATTGGGTACATAAAAGTATCCACATTTTTTGAAAAGTACGCTTTTGTGGATCTCTTTATGAGTTACACAAAGAGATAAAATGAAGAAGAAATCATATTTACTTCCAAAAATTCAGTATGTGCATTTTGTTTATCATGTATATTATGTAGATATATGTGTCAAATCTATTAGTCAATTTTAAAAAGCTCCCGCCTCGGTAGAGTGATGGTAGCGTGTCTGCCTCACGTTCAAGAGGTCCCGAGTTCTAATCTCGGTCAGGTTGAGTTACCTGGATAAAGTTTTTTCCAAGGGTTTCCCTTATCGTGAAAGACGAATGTCGGGTAACCCTAAGCTCTATGGGCCCTGGGCTTATTTGAGCATCATTTAACCCATTCCATTCATTGTCCGATATGACTTAACGTTGGAGGACGTAAATTACAATAAAAGGGTTAAACATCCAGAATTTTTTAAAACTCTTCGGTTTAAAGGGCAGCGATGGTAATGATAAAAAGGAAAGGTCTTGAATAAGCCGAATGTTAATTTATTGACTTTTTAGATCGTTTTGCGCCTCATAGATTGGACGTTTAATCAAAATTAACGATTTTCCTGATAAATAGTTTACATCAAAACAATACACAGCCGGTTTTGGATCTCTCGGTGTAAATCCCATTATGTGCACATGCGTATTAGTCCCCCGTTTTAACACAAAATAATCGCACTCTGCTCTGAACCTCAAATTAATTGATAAGCTTTCTTGGAGGTAGTTTGTTTTTTTCCAATATTCAAGATGAGACCTAATAGTTAGCTGATTTATATTATATATAATATGTATTTTAGATAATGTATTGTCACGCGAGCGTTGGAACACCCTATAGGAGCAGCTGAGAGCGAAAAGCAAGGGAGGTCCGTGTTAGCCACGCCCTCTCCTCGTTTGTCTTATAGTGGTGACAGGCGATGGGGGGAGAAAAAGCATATTTGTGCCGTCTGTTTCTGTTCCACCTGTTCTGGAAATTACGGGATCTTTCATCATCTGGAACCTTCCTTTGGAAACTGGAGGAGTCGAGAAAACAGTGACATTCCTATAAAAGGGGTTTCAGAGAGACAGTTAGTTAGTCAGTTAGTCAGTTAGTGTGAGTGAGGACAGTTCTTGGTGTAAGAAGGCAGTGTTAGTCAGTGACGTGTTAATGAACGAAAAGATTGTGCAACGGAAGACTGTACGTAACTGTGTATGAGTATCGGAGTTGATGTAATCGCGAGTACAAGTGAAATTGTAACGGACGAACTGGTGAATTGTAATTGTGTGCAGTACGCAATTCTGTGTAATTGGCAAGTGTTTAACTGTAAGTCGGTGGAAATAAAGAACAGTTTTGAGCGGTGAAATTGGACTTTTCATTTCACGAACCCACAAAGTCACAGTATTATATATTATACAGGCAATTTTTGAGAGACATGTCACTAAAGAATCTGGATCCTCTAAATTATTCCCCGAGGTCCTCCTTGCATTACATTTGACACCCAAAGACCCAAATAATGTACTCGTATTCCTTTAGCTCCATATCTAACGTCCACGTGGAAAGCAGTTTGAGATATTTTTCTTGAACATCTTCGCATCCACGTCGCATCATTGGAAGTTGCTGAAGCTAAATATAAAGTGGGTATGTCCTGCATGTTTTCTGGGGTTATGCCATTCACAAATATACAGAATTGAAATTTTTGTAATTTTATTTGTACAGTTAAAGTTTCAGAATTTAAATTTCTAATGAAATATGTATATGAAACTTAGGTAGAATGATATATCTTGTCTACCCATTAGCTAGACGATAGAGAAAGTAAAACACACATGCACTAATATTCCTACCACCAGATAAGTGGCTCTCAGGTTCCATTTAACAGTCAGAACTATATGACAGATGATGATATAAAGAAAAGAAGTCTAGGCACGATGATGCCATTATGAAATGCCTGCGGAGAAATTGGGTCAATAATAACTGGTTTTAGGCCAAGCCATCAGTTTCAAACCTATCTATATATTGTGTGTACAAAATCAAAAGTTTTAAGTATAAAGTATAAATGTTTAGGGAAACATAAGGTGGATAAGGTATATGACATGCATTATTCAGAAAAGGAAAATTTAAAATTGTTAAACTAATGGTACAGTTCAGCAATAACTGTACTCCTAAGTTGACTATACTAATTTAAAAAATCCTTTAAGCTATTCTACTGGTAAGGATAAATTTCTAAATAGTTGCATATTTTCTTGATTTTATGATGCTTTTGGTAATATATGCAAAGTTATGTTAAAATCCTTCTTTCTTCTACAACCTTTCCTCGGTCTCACAGGTTTTCCCTCTAGTGGTAAATTGTCTCTGGCGATCTGCACTATTCTACCATATGTGATTCGTGTTACATGACTGTTCCATTTAGTTGTTCATTTGTCTACCCATTCACCAATAGTTTGAATATTTAATTTATTCCTGATGTCTTCATTTATTATTTCATCCCTTATAGGTTTTTTACTATCCTTCTTAGGATATTCATTTCATTTGTTTTCAGAATTAGTTTTGCTTTAGTAGTTTCTGTCCGTGTCAAACTGGCATAGATATTGGAGGTATTATTGTTTTATAAATTCATGTATTGGTGTCCTTACTTAAATATTTACTTCTCCATATTACATCATTTACACAGCCAGCTGTTCATGGTAATTTATTAGCTTGCTATGTCACTTCCCCAACTATTTAATTAAATTCACAAGCATTATATTATCATTACTTGTTCTATTATCCTTCTATCTATTTCCAGCTTATATCTTACAGGGTATTTACTTGTTTTATTTACTTTAGTTTTGGACTTTGGAATTCTAATATTATATTTTGTACAATCAAGATAGAATCTTAACATTATGTTATCCAAATCTCAAAATCTTTGCTTAGATAAAGAATAATGGATTCCGTATTTACACTGAAGATAACTGATAATTTGACAAGGGAACGTTCATACACTTTTGGGATATAAGGGCTTTTATAATTTCAATATGATACACCTTGATCGACATGACAAGAAATTAAGAACCACGAGGCATATGATGAAGGTTATGGAAAAAGTTCATATGAAGAATAAATTTGAAAGAAAGAAACCAATAAAACAGCAATATCCTGACTAACCCAATATTTGTATACAACAGTGATCTTCGAGCTATCCATCTATCTAAGCTGATATAGATCAGTTTGTTGGCTTCATACATGATTTTTAATGAGCTAAACATTTAACAAATATTGGCATGTAGTTGTTTAGGAACTATTAGAAATGCAATTAGCTATAGTTTTGTAACCTGAACGGTTCTTCTTTAACAGAATAGTGTGTACTTTTACACTTCAAGACAGTACTTAGACTTGCTAATCAGCTGGCGAAGGGGAGAGTGGAGGTTGACAAGGTAATTTCCAAGTGACGATCCTGGAGAAAGTCGCGGCAGATGAGCATGTTGGCACAGGCCCTTTGTGTTTACATTCTGAGCAGGGATATGAAGCTGTTCTTTGGGCTCGACTCTAAGTATCTTTCATTATTCTAAATAGTATATCTTCAAATAACCAAATCTTCGCTAGGTATTAATGTCAAAACAGAATATATATGGAAACAATGTCCTTTTGTCCTGAGCATTGAGCATAGATTACCTAAGCATTCATTTCCTTGCCTAACAATGGTGATTGCATTATATGTTACATCGTTATACGAAGCCGCGGGACCTGAGCGCAACTGAAAATAAAAACGTCTATTTGTAGAAAAACCTACAAAAGTTCCCTTTGTACGACTGGAAAATGACAGACCAGAATATGCATGCAATGAGGTGTTATATTTCTTCAGTTTATACACTTTGGCATCTGAACGAAATGAATTAACTAAATTATTAATCCTATTTTGGTTTAAAATTAAGTATTTGTAACTTATGATGTTTGGTGTCTTGTTTATTTAATTTTAGCTCTTCCTATTTTAAATAGGATAAATAACTAGATTGCAACGTTCAAAGGGCAATGTTTTATGCAGAATTTTAACTCCTAAGTCGAAAACAATAAGCAACAAAACAAGAAAACATCTGATTTGTCACATTAAAAACAGGGTGTACAAAATACTCTTACAGCAGCTAATTATTATACCTACTTCAGGTTAATTGAAATAAATACCGTAGTAGGTTTTTGTCTATCTCTTGAACACATATCATTTGTATGAATGGGATTTTATAAGCTATTTCCAGAGATTTCTATATAATAATTTGATTTGTCATATATGTTAATATGATATTTTGATCAAAATAGGACGTAGTAATTCTAAATGGAAGATAAAGAAAAACTACAGAGGGCCATTATCTAATAATCAAATCCTGAACATCTATTAAAAAGAAGACGAACTAGTGGCCATTAAGCCAGTCACTTTTAAGTTTGGAGCTCTATGGAATTGAAGACTTGTAAACATTTTTTGGTACAAAATTGCTTATGATCTTCAAACATTTCTTGAATGCTATGCAGTTTAACTCCGTGTTAAGGGCCTTTAATAACATGAAGCAGAAAATTACATATTCTTATTCATCACTGTAGCGCCCTCCGTAGGCTCTAACTGTATCACATCCATTTGGCTTATCATTTCATTTGTTTGTGGCATATCTTTTCTCCAGATGAAGAACTGCACTATTGTTTTGTTTACTTTATTTTTTCTACTATATAAATGTAATAGTTTTCCTGATGAGCAACTGCTAAACTATAGGATTCATTAGTCAATTAGCGCAACTCTAGTATCCGGTAGCATGTTTTGAGGTAGATTTATACCAAAGAATTTTCTCAAATCACTTCTTCACAATATTCTCGTACAGGATTTCATGAACTTAAACTAGTAAACCGTTGGTGGAAGTAAAGGCGGATTAAGCACATCTGTCGAATAGCAGAGGGTCTAAGTTAATCATTACCTAGAGAAACAAAATACCATATTATATGAATTCATAGGAATAATGAATATTATGACTTGGTCCAGCTTTCAAACTAGTACTTCACTAATATGAATTAGTTCCACTGTTCACTGTCACTTCACTTTGTTCTGCGATGTAGTTGCGTAACGAAATACGCCCAACGTAGCCTCTGCTTCCGTCCACTTCACTCGCCGAAGAGACGAACAGAAGACACATCAAGTACACATATTCATCACTCGAAGAACAGCGTTTCTCGTTGCACCAGAACCTTACTCTCACTCACTTACTCACTCACTCACTCACTCACTCACTCACTCACTCACTCACTCACTCACTCACTCACTCACTCACTCACTCACTCACTCACTCACTCACTCACTCACTCACTCACTCACTCACTCACTCACTCACTCACTCACTCACTCACTCACTCAGTCACTGAGTCACTCACTCACCTACTCACAAACTCACTCACTCGGTCGATCGGTCACTCACTTGTTCCAAGATACTTATATTTAATAACTGAAGTAGAGAATAGGTATATAGTTGCCATAACTGTGTAAGTTGATAAACAGCGAGCTCTGCTATGTGGTATTAAAACGAAAGGGAGCACCTCGCACAGCGCGATCTACAGGAGATCCCTTGCGATTACCACTTCCGAGTTGGTAGCGAGGAAGTGAAGGTAAAGCTAATGCCCACTTAGCCTAGAGGTACAAGAGATACGTTTCTTTGCTCTGGAACACATCCCTTTATGGGCTGCCCAAAGAGAGCGATGAAAGACGCTTGTAACCAGTTCTCTGGTGTCCACGGGAAACATTGTCCTCTTGGAGCAGCATCCACCCGTTTGTACGATATGGGCTCACTGCATGAAATTTTAAGTACATCTAAATAATAGAAGGAAATGGAATCAGAGAGAATGATGGAGAGGAAAACATCATAATTATATAGGATACCACCCCACCATTCGCCGTCTGAGCACCACGAGAAACAAATTCAGAACGGGCTGCTAACGGCAATCAAATCGAAACACTAGTAATGTGAATTTTGCAGGTTACCATGGAGCATTAAACGCTTACTATGTGGTATTACCTTCTGGACAAATGAAATACAATTTGAGATTAAAACTGGACATAGCACGCCACCAAATTCTTTACTATGTGCTAATGATCAAGTAGTTACCAGGAACAGGAAGATAATTTATAAAGATTATTGAATATATTACGCCAAAATGTAATATATTACAATTTAACTGTGTGTGTGTGTATGTTGTGCGTTTGTTTTCCCTCCAGCACCTTTTCTTCCTTTTCCTCGCCTTCCCGATTCGAGGCGCTGTTGTTTCGTGGGTTCGCTTCGGTTTCCTGCCGTTGCTCTCTTAGAATGCTGTGGTTCCCGAAGCTTCTTGTAGTCACTGCCTCGAATCGGGAGGGGAGTTGGTGCTTGGTGCTCGATGCGTTTAAGTCTGGGGTAAGTGCTCCAAGTTTTGGGTTTTGCTAAAAATTCTTTGTGTTTTTTATGATCGCTTTTGGTGAACCGTGATAGTCTTATGGACTCTTCCCTTCAGTTCCGGGACCAGAAGCTTTATTTTATTTTGTTTTCCTTGTTATGCTTCTGGGTCTAAAACAAAGGGGTGAGCACTAGCTGCTTAGAATTTCTACATCGTTAAATGGGGGACGGAATCACCCTGAAGTCACTTATGTATTCAAAGGTTTTGGGATGTTATTCATGTAGATGTTCAACTCAGTTATTTGTTTGGGTAAATGCTTCCTCTGCAGTTACTGGCTAGCATCATCGACAATTTAAATGCTTTCTAGGACCCTTGTTACCCTCATACTTTATTATTGCTATTTCAGGAGTAAATGTTCATTACAGAGTAATTTTATAAAGATTGCGATGCTCTTTGTTTCCTTGTGCTATTTAAAGGGAGCACACATTGTTATAATGAATTAGTTATGTTTGTTATAATCAATGATTATAATAATGAATTAAAGCATTTGAATTGTTTATTGGGGGCAACACTATGTCAGTTCTCTGTATGTCATGTACCCTAACCTGGACCTCTGAGCTTTAGGGTTTGTAGGGCCTGAATTCCCAACCTTAGTTTAACCTGTGTAGGACGTGTTAAGGTGTGTTGTGCGCGGCCTGGGCCGGTCGTCACAGTGTAAACAACTCAACAACTGCTTTTAAAGCGAAGACTACGGTTAGTTTGTAATAAATTGAGAAGGAAGCTAATATACTTATTACTGTGAAACAATTGAAGAGAAAAATTAGAAAAGAAACACAAATGAAAATCTACAAATTTATGACTATGCCCACTCTTGTATACGTTGTGAGTCATGAACAATAACAAAAATTGAAAGATCACGCATACAGAGAGCACAGATAAACTTCATGAGATATTTAAGGGATGTAATAAAGTGATGAAATAAGAGTGAAGCAGCAGATAAATTAATTATCAACCGACCAGGAAATACTACTAAGGTAGCGCTGGTAATAGCTGGTTTGATGTTAGAGATCAAAAGAAATGATGACATCTAATTCTTGAAATAACTAGAAGAGGAACTATTAAAGAATTCCTCAAATAGTTGATCTGGATAGGGAAGCAGTGAGTTTATCGGAAATCTTGACACAGCGGTGAAGTTTCTTTAAAAAGTAAGTACTATATATTGGAAGACAAACGATGTAGCTGACGTGGCATTCGGATAAAAGTATTTGTGTTATCCAGAGAAATAAACAAGACCAAAGAAGGAAAAAACGCAGCATCACACACTTAGAATGCAGCTCTCACGATTCACGAATGCAACAGGTTACTACAGAATTCTTTCTGCAAGATGTCCAGAAAAACTGGATTGGAACACGAAAAGCATATAAATGCTCAAGAGAACTGATGCATAGGAATAAACGCGAATCTTTGTTCAAGAAGTAAGAATGATGAATTATCACGTATAATTTAGAAACCATATCTTACTGCAGTTTATAGTCAGCATTATTCCTTGATGCTTATTGGTTTTTCCTAACAGAGTAAACAAATCTTCCCATATTTTTCTGACATAGATTTTGCTGTTTTCAACCACCTTTCCTAAAAAGCAAATAATCTACACCAAGGCCCCTTCGCCGCTCTGCAGTTTTAAAAACTGAGATATAAAAGTATCCCACTTATCTTTTCCAGCTATAGCTTTAATAATTTTACCTTAAGAATCATTGTACGCGCACATGTACTATACGAGGGTCTTTCAATAAATAGCCGAAGTAATTTATTAATTAACAAATTGTTGCGTGTATAGGCTGAGCAAGATTTGAAAATTTCTGTAATCATTATTCTGTAACATGTATTTTCGATGCCTTGAGTCTGGGCACAGCTGTGTGCAAAAGATTGTATGATTAAGCGTAAATTATGCTGACTGGCAAAACATGTACTTTGGACTGGTGAATCATACATCCTGCTGGCTTAGGGAAATAATTCACAGGTGGCCTACGACAGGTCTCAACTTGTTCTCCATGTTCTAAACAATGAATCACACATCCTGCTGATCAAGGGAAATAATGCTTAGTCGGTCAGTAACAGGTTTAAACATGTTCTCAATGATGTAAAACAATGATTGCACAATATGGTGCAAATTAACAGTTAGCGTGGGAATCGCTGAGTTGTCTTTTTGGTAGGACCCCTATTTAAACTTGGTTGAGCTAGCGCTTGGGGGACAGACTTCACAGAGATTTGAGAGGAGACTTGCTGATGGCCTCTGTAAGAATCAACAAGAGTTTATTTCAAAGTGCTACCACGAGTAGATCGCTAGCAGGGCGTACCATATCGTACACCTTTTGACAGTCGCACAAGGTACAAGCCATACAAACAAGACATCGCTAAAGGTAAAGTTGCATTATGTTATTATGTATTTAAATGTTACCAAAGCGCCCCTGATCTCATCCAGATCCAGGGAGTGTCCTGTAGAAATATTAGGTATCTCTGAAATATAGTTACTGGGTTCATTTTGACTTAGATGTTTCTTTCGCTCTACCCTTTCAGTAGCTACACCCCCAGTTGCAGATTAGGTTTGTAAGTCTTTCACCACCCTTTACAATCTTGGTCACAACAACATAATGGCTTTATTTCACTAACATTTACCTACACACTTTCGAAGTATTCTCCCTCTGATGAAATACAATTATTCCAACAGTTTACCCATTGTTCGAAATACTCATTGAATCCATTTTTGGACAGTCTGTTCAGGATACGCATGACAACATTGTTCAGCTCTTATCACTTTGAAGATGGCGACCACGAAGCTCTTGTTTTACTTTAGGGAAGAGGTAAAAATCGCATGGTACGAGATCCGGAGAATAAGGTGGATAAGGCATGATCTCAATGCCCATTTCTACGGTGACATCTTGAGTTGCACGAGCTCGATGAGCAGGGGCACTATCCTAACGCAAGACCCATCCTCTCCTTGCGAGATCAGGTCGCTTTTCGGCGATTTTTTTCTTCAGGGGCCCCTTCAGTTCGGCACAATAGTAAGCAGCAGTTACTGTGCGTTGATTGATTACAACATGATCATGCAGAATGCCCTTTCCTTCACTTTCCTGAAGTTTTGCTTTCTTAGGCCTAGGGCTCGATGAATGTTTCCACTGCGAACTTTGTTCTGTTAGCGGGTCGTAATTGTGGAACCAACTCTCGTCACAAATGATGACCCTATTGAGAAAGTCTGGCTCCCGTCGTAACTTTCCGAGCCATTCTTGACACTCATGACGCGGTGAGCTCTCTGTGCGTTCTTCAACACATGCGATACCCATTTTGCTGCAACTTTTCGATAGCCAAGATCATTGCAAATTATGTAGTCTTCAGTTCCAACAAACAAGAATAGGCCACGGATAATTGATGTTATCAAGGAATCTATTCGAACCGAAATAAGTAACATTGGCGAGGATATTCTCCGTAAAACTTCAGAAAATATGGTGAGACAGGTGCAAGCATGCTGGCGGAGGACACTTCCCAACATTTTCTCAGAGACTTAAATAATGTAATGTAATCTCCCAAACAAATGCACTATGTCTGCAACTTTACAAATTGTTATGTGTCGATCTTCTTGCACAATTGCGTCAGTTGTGTTAATGTTGACTTCCGTTTTTGCTGTTATGGGTTTTCCAGGGCGCGGAGAATCTTGGAGGTCTTAATGACCAACGTTTATACCACAGTGAGACTTGTGTTTTCCCTAAAGATTGGTCCTTGTATGCTTGCTGCACCATTTCAAAGGTTTCTGTAGGAGTTTTCGTGCAGTAAGCACGACCTCACATATCGGGCTCTTACTCCCAACTGATTTACTCTGCATGACTAGCACTCACAGCACTTCTAGAGGAAGGATTCACCTTTCCACTACTAGCAGCCATGGTGCTCCAGGGCGGTTCATTTAAATACAATTAAATTAGTTCGGTTATTTATTGAAGGGCCGTCGTACAAAGCCAAGCGAGATATCAACAAACGTCCGATGTCAACACGTGTACCCATGCGCTGTGTATATACACTCCGGTACGGACACAAAATGTAACCTACGTTACAATATGCCCTCCTCCTTATTGCTTTCGATGCGGGAATTACAGTGAAAACTATACACATTCGAAACTTGTGGGATGTGAATTTTTTACGCCTCTCCCTGAAACAATATAAAAATATTGGGAGAAAGTTCTTTCAACATAATGGTGCATATGAGTAGAACAAATCATTTTCACGTGTTTTTTCGAGGCTTACTTTATTTCTTATATTACACAGCACTGAAAATCCAGTACTTTTGTATAGAACATTTTAAGATTGGTTAAAATCTATCATAACGTCTCTTTGTAATTAATTATAGGTAATGCATTAGCATCCCAAACAATATCAGAATTGAAAGTAAATAACGTCAGCGTGTTTGTTTTCTATATTGCGCGGTTAGTCCGCATCGTTCTTTTCTTATAATGTAAAGTATTCAGCAAAGTAAAGCAAATTAGCAGTTTCAGTCAAAAAGCTGCTGTTAGGTTAGATTTAGTTGTAAGGCCACTGGAGAAAGTGGTCATTAGGTTAGTTAATGTAGGCATAAGTTCTGTCTGCAAAAAGAAGCCTTTCATTAATTAAATGGATATGATTTGTAATTTCTTGAATAATAAAGAGCACAATAAGTCCAGGTTTATACTCTAGACACCTGGACCTAAGCTTGTAGATTAAAATAAAATAAAAAATAGTTTCAGTCAAAATCAATTACGTTCATTCGCTTACTTGTCTTCCAAGGTGCATGTTAACAGGTCGAACAGTGGTTGTAGAGTGCTGTGATGTACGTTAATAAAGAGAAGGTTGATTAGAAATGCTATGGAAGCAGATGGGCTTTATAGGACATTCTCGAAGGAACCATTTATCTCGATTGAAGTTCTCTAGTCTCGCTCTGAATCTTGTTGAATCAGGGAGTATTTCATCCCGGAGACGATATCGCCGAAGAACTCGCATTGGTGAAAATGCAGAAGTTTCACGGTTGTTACTAACCCACATTTCAATGCTTAAGTAGGTCCTGACATACAGTTGAATGACTAACTGGTATAGAAATGGTACCCATACTGTACTTCAGCACTGTAAACTTTACCCATATAACCTGGCTCTTAATCAGTGACTGCATGAAAACTATGTACTTACAAAACAATTCTGCACAATCCTGCGAGTAAGGGCTGCAATAGTTATTAACAAAACCACATTTCTCTCACTGTGCTACATGTTGATAAATATAAGTTTATCCATTATACAGTTGTGAATACCAGGACTATGAAATGATGGTCCCGTGATTTGCAGCTTCTACACAAGTGAAAAGAAAAAATATATTGTGGCAATGCTGGGAACACCATTGAGCTATACTTCATCCATGGTACTCTAAATGGTACTAAATATCCGTAGACTTCTATAGGACACACGTGCAACTTTGGGAGATTATAATACACAATTTGGGGATTACATTACACTATTTACATCTCAAAGAAAAAGTTGGAAGAATCCTCCACTAGCATCTATACATGTTTGCACTCCTCTCACCATATTCTCTGATGTTTTACGGAGATGATTTTGAATTGAGAGAGGATTATTTCCAGCAAGATGGAGCAACGTGTCATACATCTAATGACACCATGGAACTTGTAACCAGTTTCTTTGATAATCGAATAATCTCTAAAGGTCTATGCCCCCCCCCCAGATCTCCTGACCTAACTTCACCGGATTTTTTCTTGTGGGGACATCTAAAAATAGTGTACAAGAATAGGCCACGGATAACTGAAGTTCACAAGGAATCCATTCTAACCAAAATAAGTAACATTAACGACGATACTCTCCGAAAAACTTCAGAGAATATGGTGAGACGAGTGCAAGCTTGTATAGATGCTCTTAGAGTACACTTCCAACATTTTATCTGAAATGTAAATAGTGTAATGCAATCTCCTAATTGTGTATTATTGTGACTTTGTGGGTTCGTGTAATTAAAAGTCCAATTGCACAAACTCAAAATGTTCTATATTTCCACCGAATTACAGTTGAAACTCTTGCCGATTACATAGAATTACTTAGCGCACACAATTACAATTCACCAGTTCGTCTGTCACAGGTCCATTTAACGCTAACAGTAACGTACAACTTCTCTGATACACGTACACGGTCCTCCAGTCCATCCACTCACTCGGCGCTCCTCACGGCTGCTCGCCAAGAACTGAACTCTCCTTCAGCCCGACGCGTCGCTTATATAACACCAACTGGCCAATCTAGAAGGTTCCGGGTTAGATGAAATATCCTGGATATTCCAGAACTCAGGGGGAGGGGAAAGAGGCGGCACAGTGGACTGCGATCCCTTCAGTTGGCGCTACAAGATAAATGGGTAGGCGTGGCCGAATGTTTCCCGGCCCTCACTCAGCCGTCAGTTGGTCGTGCCTGGGTGACATTATCTTCTCCCAAAGTTGCACGTGTGTCCTATTATTGGTTCAAAAGTTATGGCCTATTGCATGGTTCAGGTTTTTATTGATCGCACTGTACTACGAAATCTATCTGGTTTGCTGGAAAGCACATTGTTAATAGCGTCAATGGTGTATTAATAGGATGGCTGTCCAGCTCGTATACCATCTGAGTGCGCAAAGGTCTCTGCATAGCACATTTCCTTAACAGTGGATTGGCCATTTTAGATTGCAAAAATGACTTGCTGTATAGAAATACAAATCTATTTAAATATATATTACAACTATTTATTATGTAACAGTAGCCATAACTCAGATATTCGTTGTTAATGAAATGAAATTCCAATTTTTAGTTGCAATTTTTAAAAAGTGCTATCATCATTCAGTTATTTATGGCTGCGTGATAAACAATGGAGTATCAAGACCAGAATATAGCAGCCTGCTTTACAAACAATAGATAGTTGATGTGGTCTCTTGCATTCACTTTATATTACATCGCAATTTGGAACAAATGTTATGGTTAGTTTGTCTTCTTTAATGTGAAATGGAGAGAAATGAAGTTCTCTATTCCTAGTCTACACATTATTCTTACAAACGCTCATTTTTCATGTTAATAGAGTTGAATAAATGCTATTACGTATTTGCTTCTAGGTATAATGGGAATACAATAGGCTTCAACGATAGTCAAAGTTGTAATATTTGGCTACTATGTGATGTCTTCGAAATTCCGTTCTCTTTCTAAAACCAGGAGGAAAATACAAATAAAAACACTAATGGCTTCTAATTTTTTTGGGTGCCGGGGTAGCACAGTGGTTTCGTTCGCGGCTCCAGTGCTAAGGGTCCTGAGTTCGATTCCGGCTTAGGGTTGGCGATTTTAAGTTGGCCCTATCCATGCCTTCATCTCTGTGTAGCACATGTGAAGTGTCCCCTATACCCAACGTGTTTATGAGTAAGCTGTAGGTATGAGCTGTAGGTCCTCTCGCCTCATCGTCATCTTCACTATCACTCTACCATTGGAGGTAATGGACACCGCCCTCTGGGTATTTCCACCTGAGATATGGGTCCGGTCCGGTTGGGGCGAGGTTACCCCGAAGGCCAAGGTTGCCAAGTGGGGAGTGTTGGTAACCAAAAAACCAATCATGACTTCCAATTTGAAATAAACAGAAAAAGTTTTAGGTATTTCAAACCAATAACAAGGAAATGAACTCAACAGTAAAACAAAAAAAAAAAAATAAAAAAAAAAAACGTAAATATCTGGTACAATTCATGCCAGAGGATCTACTCCCATTAATCCTGGACCCATAGCAGCAAGGACCCGGGCTTCCTTCTATCAGGGAGTTACCGAGCTGTACCAAAAGGGCGGCTGGTGCCTCCGAGGCTCTTTCCTGGGGCAAGACCTAGAGACTAACAAGCCCCCCCCCGCCCCCATCTGGTTCCTGTGGACTCAAGACGGGATGGAAGTGGATACGCCACTTAGGCGCGCCAACTCCAAAATGGGAAGACTACCGATATGACCTCGGTGGGACCGCCTGGTGATCTAGTACACCTTCTACTAGCTATGCTCAACCCCGTCCGGAGACGTACCCGATCTCCCACGGGTATCGTGAACCACTGCCCCCTCGAGTCCAACCCAATCCGAACAACTGCCTATCAGGGAGGGCTCGAATGCTCGGTCCGAGGTACATCTGGTACATCAATCAAAAGTGTTGGAGACGTGTATAAGAAAATAAAAATGTTCGAAAATGTTTCTATGTGAAGAGACTTTGTGATAAGGGTATGCTGAAAGTTTTGTGTCGTATTCTAGAAGAGACTGAACTGAAACAGAAAATTTGGTACTTAGCTATTTTTTTCAGTTATACAGTCAATAATCACATGGATACTTTTCCAGAACATAACTTTTTGGAGTCACGTAACATTAAAACATGTATTTCAGATGTAATATCATATCAATTTATTGAAGGAGTACAACACTTTCTGTATGTGTATGTGTGGTCTCACATTCTACATATCCATATACCCTTATATACTCATATATAAATGTACGAATAAACTTTTTATATCTGCTTGCCATTTTTGTGTGTTATTTAAACATACGTATCACATTAAATCTTCAAGTGATTGCACTTCTTGGAATTAGTTCACTACTGTTACGCCGATAATCACAGTGTAGAGATTTTTATCACATATACTTTTATTTGTATTCGTGGAAATCAGCCTTGGTTTAGTTTTAAACTTGGCTTAGATTTTATCACCTTTTGTTACCATATGGAATGGCGGGCTCGTGGAAATTTACCTTACCAGCTGTACGCGAGAGCAAGCCACGATATATCCTAATCAAGTTGGACAAGTTAATATAGACTTATGTGGTCTTGAGCATTGGCGGCGACACTTCTAGAGGCTAATTTGGAGCATTTTTCTGGCTAAATATCAATCGAAGTAAAACTATCTCACTCAGTAATCCACTTCATATCCAACCATACCTAATGCACATGACACTTTATTCTTTTATTAACAGGCGAGTATAGCTGGTACTCGTATGTGATGGCTTAGCCTTCAAGGACAGAAGTGAAAGGAACCAAAGATTATGAAGTCCGGCATCTTCACTTTCCATGAAGCTTCCCTCTCAAATATATAACGAGGAGATATTGAATGAACCTTCATCAAATGTTACATAAGGGGTCAACTTCACTCTCCAGTCTCGTGTTGTTTTATTTACACAAAGTCACTGAATTGATGGAAATATCGTGTACCTACAGAAGTTCAAGAATTTACTCTATGTGTATAAATTCGTGAGTGTTTCAACCAGAAGGCTTTTAGCACAGCATGAAGTACTTTTTGCGAAATTAACCTGTTGTATAGTTTCTATTGCCTGGTCATTTGGTTCCATTTGGCTTAATCTAAACAGTAGCCCACCAGTTGTAAGAGCAACGAACGATGAGGTCATTATAATGCACATTAAATATGCGTTTTAATTCCGGAGGTGAAGATTTATTTAAAAATAAAGAGTGCGAAATCTGTCATAGGTACTCTTTCAGGCCTTTGTGGCATCAAACATAATACAAATGCGGATAATAAACAGTTTTATTTCACACAAAATCATGTTGCACCAGAACTTTAATTAACTTCTCCCCTTTACAAATATATTTTAGTCTTTACAATGATTTCACGACAACGAACATTGAACATTCGTGAAAATAGAACATTTGCTTCTATATAAAAGTAGACTGAACAGTTTTTAATGTCCTTCAACGTCATGAAAACGTGCAACGAACAGTTTTAAAAATGTCCTTCACAATTCACACCGCTTGCTGAGACTAGCCCTAAACCCCAACTGCCTCGCTCAAGGCAAGGAACCCAGCTTCGACCTCCCGATAGAGACGGTGGCGCAGGCAACCACTAAACAAAACACAATAAGCCACTACCACCGCCCCTATAGAGAAGTCTGACAATTACCTGCAAGATGCCTCTGTGCCAATCGGCACAGTGTGTAATAGAATTTGTACCGTATTTGAAAGATATTTGTATATCGTTTTTTGAAGCAACAGAAAAGCATTAAGAGCTCAAATAGTTGCTCGGAATTGGAAAGGACGTTATCGAAGTTGGGCATGGGAGATGTATAGAGAGCCGAGGAGTCAAATCATAGCGGTTTCTGGAAGGAAGTGAGAGTCAGGGTACAAGACATAGATAGGCAGGAAATTTGGGAAGGTATAGAAGAAAAGAAATCCTTGAAATTTTATAAGCAATTAAAGATAGAATGGGGCAGGGAAAATATGTAGATCAATGTGACAAAATTGAAAGAGAAGGCTTAGCATGGATGAGCGTAGGAATAATATATCTATAAGGGTTGAGAAGTAATGAGGTAGGGATATGTGAATTTTGTGGAGATGAAGAGAGCACTGTTCATTACCTGATAGAATGTAAGAAGTTAAATTTCAGGAGAAAAATATGGGATAAAATAGCGAGTCTGCCCTGCAAAAATCTATTTTTAAACTTAGTGAACTTTGTAAGTAATGTAATATGAAAATTTCTTTTATAAAATCAAAGGTAATGGCATTCATTGGGAAAGAGCCAATTAGAACAAAAATAGTTAAAAATAATCGTTGCGTTGAACAGGTAAGCTATTTTAACTACTTGGGAACTGATGTTAGTTATGACAAGAAATATGATGTCTACATTAAAATATGCAAATTTCAAAGAGTGTGTGGAACAATAAATAGAACATTTAGAAACAAAATACTTAAAGAAACAAAATTAAAGTTCTACAAAGTTGTGGATGTACCTATACTGACATACGGAAGTGAGACTTGGACGTTAACTAAAAAGCAACAGAGTATAATACAGGCTTCAGAAATGAAATTCATGAGAAGTGTGAAAGGATGCACGAAGAGGGACTTAATAAGAAATGAAAATATAAGAGAAGAGCTGGACATTTTTAGTATGAATGATAGGTTAAAAGATCCCAAACAAAAATGGAAGGAACATGTTGAAAGAATGCCAGATAATAGACTTACAAAACAAATATTACAGTATCATCCTAAAGGTAGGAGATCGGTGGGCAGACCCAGGGAACGATGGCTGGAGGACTTCGAAGGCGGAACAGGCACTTGATGCCTATGCCATGAAGTGAAGAAGAAGAAGAAAAATGTGGGATAAGAAATGACAGTGTGTGCAAAGAGGTAGTGGCGCTACGGGGATGAGCCCGCCTTGCGTAGCGTGATGGTAGCATGTCTGCCTCACGTTTAAGAGTTCCCGAGTTCGAATCTCGGTCAGGGTGAGTTACCTGGATAAGGACTTTTCAGGGTTTTCCGTTATGCTGAAAGACGAATGTCGGGTAACTCTAAGCTCTATGGAGCCCGGGCTCATTTGAGCATCATTTCACCCATTCCATTCAACGTTGGAGGACGTAAATTACAAAAAAAAAAAAAAAAAAAAAAAAAAAAGAAGAGAAAAAACGGGGTTGAGTGAAAAGAAAAATACATGTATAGATGAATTCTTATATATTGTGACTTTGTGGGTTCTTAGAATTAAAAGTCCAATTTGCATAAATTCTAAATGCTTATTTCCGTAGAAAACCACTGTTCAATTCTCACGTAACAACATTACGTCACATACATACCACAATCTACCAAGGTCGATGACAATAACAAACAGCTCTCGTTACAACACACTCAGCTGTTTACTGATTACCACATTTTCTTGGCGGGTCGTCGCCTTCTTAAATACCTCATTGATAAATTCAAGAGATTTGCAGAACAGTAAAGAAACCGGATAATCAAGATGTCACCAGAAATTTCCATTTATCTCAGTTTGTTTATTTCGGCAGACCTTTATCTGCGTGCTATCTTTCTCAGTTTCTTTGTGTAGAAAGGCCGCGTTATCGCTCCGCACCAACATTAAATGTGCGTTGCCGCGACATTATCTTAAGAGAAAAGTGGATTAGGGTAAAAGAAGCGAAAGTCAGGAATAAATGACAACAAGCAGCTCAGGAAAACCAAAGGCTTACGGCCAGGGGACCTGAGTAAGCGAGCAAATCTTAGGTCAGCAATTCCATGTATTTGTACAGGATGTATAATAATGATTATTAGATATCAAAGCCATTGTAGTGGAAATGTAATGGAAACACTGCTAATAAATATCATATCGTATCAAAATACGAGGCATGTTTTTTAAATCAGTACCGTTTTGCTATTCCGCCGCCGCAGCGCTACGGTTGGCGTTCCGCGCATGCGCGCTGGTTACCTACATCTCTTGTCTACGCACTGACACCATTACAGTCTGATTCTTCATTGTATACGTTGGCTACTGAGTGTTTAAGATGCCTCCGACAATCTTGAGCCCCGCCGATTGTAAATTACGGACTGTTATACGATTTCCTAGTGCTAAAGGCGTAAAACCGATTGATATTCGTCGTGAGATCTGTGAAGATTACGGACAAAACATTATGAGTGATGGAATGGTAAGGAAATGGGTGAGAGCATTTAAAGATGGCCGCACAAATGTGCTTGATGAAGAACGGAGTAGGCATGCTTCGTTCGTTTCTGAAGATTTGGTGCAGAAAGTGGACGAAAAGGTGAGAGAAAACAGACGCTTTACAATTTCATCATTGTTCGACTATTTTCCTCAATATTCTCGTAGTGTTTTGTATCGCATTGTGACCGAGAACTTGAAGTACCAGAAATTGTGTTCACGTTTGGTTCCGAAAATGTTGACGGATTTGCACAAAACCCAACGTTTAGGCAGTGCAGTGACCTTCCTTGAGCGGTACCACAAATTATTACTGGTGACGAAACATGGGTAGCCTACGACACACCAGAATCGAAACAACAATCTATGGATTGACGACATTCATCACCACCCACGAAAGTGAAGTTTAAGCAAACAATTTCTGCCCAGAAAACCATGTGTACAGTTTTTTTGGGACAGAAAAGGAGTATTGCTAGGGGAGTTTCTGCCTCGTAATGAGACAAACAATGCAGCGTCTTATTGTGAGATATTGAACAATCTGCGCCGCGTAATCCAGAACAATAGACGTGGCAAGTTGAGTAAGGGTATCGTTTTGCTGCATGACAATGCCCGTCCGCATGTGGCTAATCGTACCAAAGATCTCATCAAATCTTTTCAATGGGAAACTCTAGATAATTCTCCATACAGCCCTGATCGGGCGCCCAGTGACTAGAATTTGTTCCTGCACTTGAAGAAACGTCTGTGTGGTCAGCGTCTTCAAGACGATAACGAAGTCACAACAGTTGTGAGACAGTGGTTAACATGTCAAGCGGCAGAATTTTATGAGGAGGGTATTCAAAAACTTGTGTCACGTTATGATAAGTGCCTCAATATTCACGGAAATTATGTAGAAAAGTAAATTAAGGTACAGGCTTTCATGTAAAAATAAAATTATTGTGATAGCTATGCACGTCTTTTTTTTATTCTGACTTAAAGACCTGCCTCGTATTATATTGTTTTTGTTCCGTTAAATGCCATTTTTATTTACCATCTGTACTGATTCACCAATTTAGATTCAGAATCATATCCTTTCTTTCTATCTCTATCACCTAATTATAGAATCGGTCTGGCTGGCTCAGTTGGTTAAGTAATGGTCTACTGAACTCAAGGTCGCGGTTGAATTCGTGTCTAGACAGATTGATTTATGTACTTAAAGACGAAAGTCTCATGTCAGTAGATTTTCTAGCTTGTAAAGGAACTCCTGCGGGACAACATTTCGGCACACTGGCAACGCTATAATCCTGGCAATTGACAACACCATTAACAAACAATATAGCATGCACAAGAAAGATAGCTCACTAAAAAATGAGATGGAGATTTCACAGGGGATAAGAGTTCTGAGTTCCATGAAAAAACAACTTTTTAGGACAGTATAGTGTTTCAAATCATGGAGAAAATAAAGAAAAATAAAGAGAAAGCAAGATAACAAAGGATCGCGTTAATGCCAAACATTATATTTCAGCTCGGCGTGTTTCAAAGATTTTAGAGAAAGTACACATCTGAAGTTACAGCTGGAAAGTATGAAAAATGCACAATGCTTGATTTTTGTTTTTCAAAATTGTTCTTTGATCAAGGAAATGAAGGACGGCGACACCTGCTAAAGCAGAAGCTATATAACTTCCCAAAATGGGTATCACATTATTACTCATTTTATTGTGATTAGTTTTATGATACAGGAAGGAAGAAATGAAGGGAAATGAGAAAGTACGCACAGAAAGAAACCACTTCAGCATTCTTTTATCGATAAGGCTTAATGTGGTCGGCCAATGGGAATTAAACGCTGGAGCTCCCTAATTAGAGTATCGCTCGTTACCGCGGGACCAAGCCACTGGGTATTTTAATAAAATTACCACGTGTTTAATGTGTTTGAAAAAGTATTTCTTTAATTTTCTGGGGATGGCCATGTCCTTGTTTTTCAAAGGACTTATAATGGTAGCTATAAACCATAATATGCTTTTAAAATCCATAATTTATGAGATAAAGTTTCTTTTCCTTAACATTTTCGATATAAATTTGTGGTATAAAAAGTTTCCGACCTCAGCATGAAGATGGCAGCACTCGTATATAAAAGCTAGTGAATTTCGTTAATTAATCAGTTGACAGTTACTCACCAAAGTTTCAGCCATTTTGGTCGCTCAGTTGTTATCTAACAGTCGTTTGTGTGAGTTGATGTGAGTAATTTTATGTAAATGGAAAAATCGAGTATCGAGCTGTCATTAAATATTTGTTTTTGAAAGGCATACGCCTACGCAAATCAAAGATGAGTTGGATTCTGTGTATGGGAACTTTGCACAATCATTTACCGCAGAGAAATTTTGGGCAGCTGAGTTTAAACGTGGCCATAAGAGCTTGGGAGACGATGGCTGAAGAGGGCGAAATAAGTCCTAAAACAGCCTGGGTGAGATAAACCCAGAATCCCCCTAGTAGTATGAACGTTCGGGACGTCCAAAACTGCAACTACCGACGAAAACATCGCCAAAGTTCACGAAATGGTGGGAGACGATCACTGAATTAAAGTGAGCGAGATAGCAGAGTCTATTTGCATGTCAAAAGAACGTTTTTGTCACATATTATATCAACATTTAGACCTCAGAAATCTATCCGCGCGTTGGTTGGTGCGTTTGCTCACGTTAGACCAAAAACGTGTTCGAATGAACGTTTCCAACACTCTATTGTTGCAGTTTAGGCGCAATAAATCAGAGTTTTGGTGCTTACTAATTCCTGTAGATAAAACTTGGATACACCATAATACAACCGATACAACAATACAGTCCAAACAGTGGACTACAAAGGGACAATCGTCTCAAAAAAAAAAAAAAAAAAAAAAACTTTTATTCGGCTGAGAAAGCGATGGCAACTGTTTTTTGGAATAGTCATAGTTGTTTTAATGGACTTTCTTTAAAAAGGGAAAACCATTACAGGAGCATACTTTGCATCATTACTTGACAAACTGAAGTCGCAACTTGCGGAGAAACGGCCACATTTGCAGAAATAGAAAATCCTGTTTCACTAAGACAACGCACCGTCTCACACCTCAGCGGTTACAATGGCGAAAATCCATGAATTACGGTTTGAACTGCTTGACCATCTCACTTACTCGCCAGATATAGCCCCAGATGACTTGTTTTTGTTCCCTTATTTGAAAATTGAGCTCGAAGAATGTAGATTTTCGTCAAATGAAGAGGCAATCACCTTCGTGAACAATCATTTTGCAGAAAAAACGCCGAGTACTATTTTAACTTGTTACAGAGATGGGAATATCGCTTGGAGAAGCGTATAATAGAGTTACAAGGACACTGTTGATAAACAAAAACAAGAAATTTATAAAAAATATCTTGCGTCTTTATTAGGCCGGAAACTTTTCGGGCTACTTATGTATTTGATATATTGGTCTGAAATGAAACGAAATGTGTAGTGTTTAACGCCCGCTTTTACTACATACGGCACCGCAGGCGGTGACACTGAATATACATGAGATTAAGATGGAGCACCGGTGGAATGAGATGGCGGGGGTAACCGGAGGTCCCGGAGAAAACCCAACCCAGCATCGTGTTGTTCACCACAAATGTCAATTTGCGGTCGTCTGGGATCAAACCCGGGCCACGTTGGTGAGATATATTGGTCTGAAGTTTTAATTCCTTCATGTGCTCTTAATTCCTTAGTCACTATTGGTGTTTCTTGTAATGTAATGAAAAACCATACGTATACACTTCTTAAGGACTGACTACCGTTATACCATATCGTATCTCTTGTACTTGCAACACAAGTCTAAGGAATTATGTAAAATAAATTAAAGTCTAATCTAAGTGTCGAGGTCATGGGGAGGTAAAAAAAAATTGACAGATTGCAGCAAATAACCAATTACGATCAGCACATCTATCTCTCCATAGCGCTAACGAAATACACCAACTACTTTATGCTCAAGTGTTTGAATCTAAACTAAACCGTACTACTATCTTACGATGTGCGTATAACTATAATTTAATGTTTAAGTAGAATTTTGTAATCATATTCCTCTTAAATCTTTTAATGCATTCGCTAATAATTAGTTTATGATATGTATAGTATCTCACCGCTTACGTGTCCTCGATTTTCCTTAAACTTTAACTTAAAAGAGTATTTCTGAATTGATACTTTCAAATTACGTTCATTCTGTGTGTGTTGGAATTATGCACTACAACATGAGGTATTGGTTAGCTTTGCCCTTATCCTTCATAGGTTCAATTTTGATTATTTTGCATTTTATTTCTGCTTCACGTGATTAATATGGCTTTTATGAAAGGGGAAGTATTAACTGAATAGGGAGGCAGTCATGACGTAAACATGAACAATATTGCAGCACGACTGCAACTGACAATTGCAACAAAAGTAAAATGTGACAAAATACAGAACAGTACGATATTTTATAGAAATATTATCGCAGTCCACGCAATACCTATATAGTGAGTTAGTGAATTACATCAAGATAATTTGTCAAGGATTGGAAATAAAACCATACGAGATAGGAATTTTATTATCACATGTAAAATAATGTGCACAAAAGACGAACCATTTCTTTAGACCTCAGTAGCGTTTCCTTTGTATAGTTTGCAACTTCAGGTAATCAAACTTTGACTCCATGCAGTATGTTTTATACATGACTGACCTGAAAAACAAATGATGAGGGGGTGGTGCATACACAAGAAAGAGTTCCACTGCATTCGGTACACAAGAGAATTCTAAGTTAAAAAGAAGAAAAGAAAAGAAAATCGAAAGGAAAGAAAACAAATATTGCGATTTCCTGTAGAAAGTGTGCATGTCGTTAAATTGAAAGACAGCCAGCACTTCTATACGAGAGCACTCTTCGGTAATACGGAATCAAAGAAAGTTTACGGCATAGAATATCCTTACATTAAAAGGAATGGGAAGCTCTCTGCAAAATGTTGACACAAATTGGTATTAGAAAACGAATTTTGTAAATGAGTTTATTTCTATATATTTATTATATTTTATCTTTTGTGCTTAAATTCAACAAACGATTCTTTTACCGGTATTTCGGTAGTGAGAATATGTAGCGTATTTGGCAGTTCCAACATAGTTCAGAGGAGTGAATCCGTGGAGAGAAACTTATTTCCTAGAACAGGCAGCGAGTGGAACTGCATTTGCTATTATTACCATATACAGCTGTAAATGAGTAGAGCCAGAGCCGGGATTTCAAACACGGATCTCCCGCTCTACGTGTGGTTGCTCTAACTAATTGAGCTACTATGGCCGTCATGCCGACATATTAAATTCTCCAACAGTCTCACATGTCTCCAGGTAAACCACTAAGTTTCTCATATTCTATGAGACACGCACCTTTTGTGGCGACTTACTATGCTGTAAGTACTTAACTCCCACGCTTCATAGTTAAACCACTATAGCATTAAGCAAATTGAAGGAAATAAATCTTATTTATTTTTCTTATAAATTCCTTCTTTCTAAATTACATATTTCTAAATTATTATTATTATTATTATTATTATTATTATTATTATTATTATTATTATTATTATTATTATTATTATTATTATTATTATTATTATTATTATTATTATTATTATTATTATTATTATTATTATTATTATTATTATTATTATTATTATTATTATTATTATTATTATTATTATTATTATTATTATTATTATTATTATTATTATTATTATTATTATTATTATTATTATTATTATTATTATTATTATTATTATTATTATTATTATTATTATTATTATTATTATTATTATTATTATTATCATTATCATTATCATTATCATTATCATTATCATTATCATTATCATTATCATTATCATTATCATTATCATTATCATTATTATTATTATCATTATCATTATCATTATCATTATCATTATCATGATCATGATCATGATCATGATCATGATCATTATCATTATCATTATCATCATCATTAACATTACCATCGATCATACATCATACATCATCCATTATCCACCATCACCATCACCATGCACATGCCCATGCCCCCCACCACCACCTTCACCATCATTATTTATTATATTTGTAAATTATATCCTTCTAAATTATATATTCTTTCTTTCTTAAAAATTCCTTATTTATATCAAGTTACCTAAATAACATAGTGGTTTAAGTATGAAGCATGGGACTTAAGTACTTAGAGCATAGAAAGTCGTCACAAAAAGGTGCGTGTCTCTTAGCATATGGCAACCCCTAATGGCCTACCGTTAAAATATGAGTCAGCTGGAGAATTTAATGTCCTGTCGGCATGTTGGCCATAGTAGCTCAGTTAGTTACAGCAACCGCACGGAGAGTGGGAGATCCGTGGTTCAAATCCCGCCTATGGCATTGAATTTTTCAGTCTGGCTCTACTCATTCAAACCTTAGCCTACAAACGGCTAGTGTGAAAGAAATGATTATTTCCATGAACAGCCGTGTTTCGTTATAGACCACCTCTTGTTATGCGTGTCAGTATAAGTAAAACTGGTCTTCTGGACGTGCCGGTAGTGCTGCTACTTGCCAAGCAGCAGATCTGTGTTCGACTACGATGTGAGGAGTTTTATGGGATACCTAGTCCGTAGTGCACTAAAGTGCGTTAGGATCTTGAGGGGGTCCAATGAGGGGCTCTTGATTGAGAAGTGGCAGCCCCTGCTTGGGAAGTTCGCATATACTGGCCAGAAGGGAAAGTTACGCTGACCACGCTCCAGCTTGCAGTAATGTGATACATTACGTTACGTGCACCCTTCTGAACAGAGGTTGGGGTCACAATGGTTGGTAGTAGACCTCCTTTCGGAAAGCTTGTAAATTATGATATTAGCGTGTTGATTAAGCATGTTGATTAAGTCCTAATAAATTGTTAAAGAGCAACCAAGTGAATGTCCGGGAATGTTTTTGGAAGTTTGTAAGTTTGCAAATCCCTAACTGCAACTGGGGTTTCAGCACTCCTATCACAAAAACCTAATGTGGAACCTTTAAAATGGCATTACATAGATGTTTTATAGGTCTGAATTATTTCCGGCTTAGCTGTTCAGTCGTGTTCACTTCCTCCGCAAAACCAATTTTTTAACATATGGTTACAGATTAACAAATCTTTAAAAGGTGCTTCGCTAAGGTGTCAGCTGCTCACGCATAGAAACATATTGAGGGGAAGAAGATTATGGCTAACGATGAGAAGAGCACAAATGACGTTTTTAGGGCTAACAATTCTATCTAAAAATTGATGCACTTTCAGGGCTTCTTTATCTTTGGGAGCAAGGGAACAATATTTCTAATAAGAAAGTTATGACCCTGGAAGTTACATTTGACGCTGCATAACTGGATGATTTACCCCAGGTAAACACTTCCTCGGGTAATTCAGTCTTCAGAACGGCCGTTTTCGGACCTCTTTGAGCGGGATGTCGCCTGTACTGACCTATCGGGTGTAAAAACTGTAGTGTTGAACGCCCACTTTTACTACATGTGGCACCGCAAGTGGTGACAGTGATGCTAAATGAGATAAAGATGGAGCACCGATGGAATGAGTTGGCGGAGGAAACCTGAGATCCTGGAGAAACCCCCCAGAGCCATATTGTCCACTACAAATCTCACTTCGCAATCGCATGGGATCGAACCCGGTTCGCCTTGGTGAGAGTCGAACGGTGTAACCACTCAGCCATGGCGCGGCCTGCCTGTGAGTTGCCAACTGGTCAATAATAGGGTACGTGCACTCTGCACTGTTGTGTCTCCTTGGGTCGACTGCCTTCTATCCCGGGGTATAGGTAAAATAGATCGTCTGGTCGACGTACCGAGTCCCTTGCCTAGGCTCCTATCCTGCATACTTTAAAACTGCAAGTCAGTTTGAAAAGACATTTTTTTATTTTACTACATAAGTAGAGAAAGACAACAGTTAACCCCTCAATTTATAAACGATTTCACCCGATCCTATCCTACATGCTGCAAGTCAGTTTGAAAAACTTTTTGTTATAACTATTTAAGTAGAGAAAGATAATTTCAAGCGCTCAAAAAATTGATATAAGATTTATTACGAAGTACGCAAAAGAGCAATTTTAGAAAAGCTCGATGTGTGTGTGTGTGTGTGTGTGTGTGTGTGTGTGTGTGTGTGTGTGTGTGTGTGTGTGTGTGTGTCATACCTTGCATTATTTAAGTTCAGCATCATCCAAGGATTCGACCCGAACATCTGTTCATTATAAATGCCTATATAACATATCTATGGGACTGATTTTTCAGCCCTTATGTAGCCCTGCTTACAGCCCTGTATCTGTACGTAACTATCTGTGTTATTGAGATGAGGATTAGAATTAGGATTTCCTTATGGAGGGTATTCTGTACGTAGACCACCATGCTGGGTCCATTGTTCTTATGCTCCCAAGTGGGGCATCCCCGGTAGGAGGGATGAGGTGAAGGAGACAGAGGGTGGCCGACAGAGGGAGCCATGACAGTACAGAGGGCAGGGTCCCTACAGTTTACTTGGATAGAGACTTCCCCCGACAGGCCAGGGCAACGAAGTCGCTCCCCTACTGCGGGACGGAAGCGAGCCCAGAAGCCGAGCCCTAGCAGGCGATCCCAGCCCCAAAGATCCATAGCTGGCGGTTCCAAAATGGTCCCAATAGAGGAGCTAAGACCGGCAACCGACCTACCGGAGGAGGAAGAAGTTTACCTCAGAGCATATCATCCCGCCATGCACCGCCGAGACTCCCGCCGACAGTTCTACCCTGAAAGAGATCACCAGATGAGAGATGACGTGAAATGATAGTTGAGCTGAAATGGAGAGACAGGAAACTCGGGTCATGTAATTAACCTACCCAGCATTCGCCTAGCGACCCCGGAAACTCCCGAAAAACCCATGGGTCAGTAGGTCGGCCACGGAAATCAAACCCGGGCCTCCCGAATGTGGGCCACAGAAGAAACCACCTGAGGGATCCCGCTCGGCTGTTGAGATGAGAGATTGCAGTTACCAACCAGTCATTAAACACAAAAAGATGCTCCCAAAGTAATATGTGCGTTGAACTAACCATAATCAAATTTCAGTTTTTGCATTGCCTTTTTAGAGATTCTAAACCAATTTCAAGAACTAATGAAGATGTACTATGCTCCTTTCCATTTCTCATCATGTTTACTTGAACAGTTTGATTCAGGGGAGTTTTCCAAGCCTAAGGGCATCTTGGTTCCTCTGCTTGAGATCTTGGAGGTCAAGAACTTGACGGTCATATGCAAACTTTCAAGCTCAACGGCTTTGGACCATTTGAGATATTTTCAACAATTCGTTCATTCTCCTTCACCCATTTGACCTAATCGGCTGAAGGACGTCAAACAAGCCAAAAACTATAAACTAAAAGGTTTTAGAGGCATTCTGGCCATTAAAGCACAAAACGCTGTTGATAAGTTCATGGAAAACCAAATAATTATATCCTAACCTTCTGAAGTGAATTTTATTACATGAAGACGGATTTGACATGGATTTTTCAAAACAACCTAAGCATAAAAGTTTTCAATCTAGATATGTTATTAGTATGTACATTTTCCCTGTCAATATTTTGAAATATTATAATCAAATCTCTAGAGCCATTTTAGAGAATAAATATATAACAATGCTTTGTGTAACAAAGGTCTCCTTTCGGAATGGCGAGCATTCCTTGAAAACATTTACATAACGTTCCTATTAGGTGGCTGTTTCCGGGAACAGCGTCATTTTTTGGCAGAATGCAATATTTGTTTCACTTAGTTAAGTGAAGTGGCAGCAAAGAATTAATAGAATGAATGCTAAAACAAAACGATATAAAGTAAATAAACACACGAGAAGGACGGTAGGAATGAGCAGTGCCAGTAGAATAACGGTTGAGGCGATAGTGTTAGGTTGCCACTAAGGTGAACATCTTTTTATGGCTTTCTCTCCGCAGCATCCAGTCCAAATACAGGTTTCTTTTCTAAATACATCTAATTGATGACAGCAAACATCTCCTTTCTCTTGGCTGCGGTTGTTACATGCAACCGTAAGGTAAACGATAATGAAGAAGCAAACAACCTTTCTTTAAATTAATCTTTGCTGTAGGAGCGGCTATAAGGATGGCTTAGCAGGGGGCATAGTGCCTGTGGTATAGCTCCTAGCCAGATTCATCACCGGGGTCAAGGGTCCTCTTCCACTGTTTTATCACTTCTGACACTCTCTAACCCAAATTAAGTTCTTTCGATGAGTCCTCACTATCTCCTTTCTCCTTTTGTTGAATAATAGCGGTGGTACAAAGTGGAAAGCAAAGAAAACATTTGAAGTGTCACTCACTATCTTCTGTAAATTCACATCCTGGATTAGTAAATTTGAAGATAACTTTTTTGTGATTTACGTCCTGCAACATTGTCATATCGGACGATGAATGGAATGGGTGAAATAATGCTCAAATGACCCCGGGGTCCATGGAGCTTAGAGTTACCCGATATTCATCTATCAGGATAAGTGAAAATCACGTAGAAAACTTGTCCAGATAACTCTCCCTGACCGAGTTTCGAACCCGGGACCTCTTGAACGTGAGGCGGGTCCATTTGAAGATAACCTAGAGGTTTTGGTCGGGGTAGATACCTGTACAAAAGATACTAAGCAACTGGCTAAAATGTCCGGATTATAAAAAGAAATACTAAGAACAAGCTATGCGAAAGCAGTGCTAAACAACCAGTGTCATTGTTTATAGTGATTTATCTTTATTGCAGATGAATGACTATCACATTGATTCGTCTGACCTTCTCTGGTTGCTGGCAGGGTGGGTTCAGACTCACTATTGTTGCCGGGTGCCCAACAGAAGTATAGTATAGCAACGCAAAGAAAATCCCTGTAAGGAATGTGCTGTGGGACAAGGACAGCGAATGTGTGTGGCAGAGAACGCTTGCTATACAAGGAGCAGACCGTTAAAAAAACATGCGCCCTATTCACTCTGTACATTAAAACCGAGAAGATTCATTCACAAAAGTAGAA
Source organism: Mantis religiosa (assembly GCA_030765055.1). Taxonomy (NCBI): domain Eukaryota; kingdom Metazoa; phylum Arthropoda; class Insecta; order Mantodea; family Mantidae; genus Mantis; species Mantis religiosa. The sequence goes on from CM060952.1 coordinate 165,621,588, forward strand.
GCCGTCAGAATGTTTTTGAATGGTCTGTAACTGTAACTGTACTGTATTGACTCCCTGTACTGTCCAGGGAGGGTGTGGGAACCTTCGCCAACCCCCCTGCGTCTTACCCCTCGGAGACTTTCTCTCCTGTGGAAGTAGGAAGAAAGTGTAGATTAGGAAGAAAACTTTTTAGTCTTAAATGGGTAAAACGTATATGAAATGCCTAGAAATCAAGATGAAAATCCCAAATAGATTTTTGTTGTGATTGCTCGGGAGTAGAATTAGGAGCCAGTCAGCTCTTTTTTGAGTTACGTTGTGGTCATCTTATCTGAAGAGGTTAGCTGGGATGCTAGTAAGCTATGCTGGATACCCGATGTAGCCTAAAGTGGCAAGGGACCTAACCAGAACGCTTTGATGGGTTGGTAAATGCTATAAATGCTAGTAGAATTTTGCTTCCCGGGTCTAATTTTATCCTCCAGGAATGAAGGAGATGAGCCTTCTTCATTCTTTTTTATTTGATTTACATAGATACTCTGTAAGTTCTCAGCATTCTATTCCACATTGGACATAAAAGTCTGCTTAATTTTGCTGAGATGTGTCTATATGAAGCTTGAAATGTTAAACGGTGTCTCGGGAAAACCGACCTTAGTACTCTCCGTAAGGAAACCTCTATCGGGTTTGAACCCACCCACCTAATATCAGTAGCAGTAGGCTCTAGTACCACTTCAAGATGAAAATGAAATTACCTACGGTTAAGTGATCATGAATATGTAAGAAAGCAAGAAGAAAATGTGAATGACTATACGCAAACTAGTGAAATTTTATTTGTGAAATTTCTGCTCCTTTGAAGAACCAGAAATAAAAAAAAAAAGATGTTCATTGACCTATCAAAGATCTTAGCCTATATACAGCTAGTGTGAAGAAATTATTAATTTCCGTCAATTAACTAAAATGATAAGAGTTAAATGATGGAGCCTGGGACTTAAGTACTTACGATAGTAAGTAGCACAAACGGTGTATCTCGAACGTGAGAGCCCCAAGTGGTTTGACGGGGAAGTATAGGAGTCAAATGGAGAATATAATGTCAGAACGGCACGTTGGCCATGGTAGATCAATGGATTAGAGCGACTGGAGGGAAACCAGGAAATCCGTGGTTCAAATCCCGGCCATGGCATTGAATTTTTCATGTTGACTCTATCAAAGACAGCCTATATACGGCTAGTGTGAAGAAATGATTAATTTCCATCAATTAACTAAAATGTTCATTGACCTCTTTTTCTTTGCAAGATAAATATATAGTGGGAATTAGGGTGCAAATGAATATCTTCGAATGGAATATAAAAGTCATCTCGTATATCGGACATTTTTGAAAGAGCTGACTTCGGCGTTCATCAAAAATCAAATCAATAAATGGCAAAAAGTAAAGCTTCGAAAAAGAATTACCAGCTAAAGTATATAGCATGTATCGGTCAGTACACAACCTAATGTAAACAAGATTCATTATCATAATGTTCGCTTGGTGAAATGTTCGCAGAAAAATCATAAAACGAAACATAACCGTACGAAGTATGGTATTTATATATTGTCATCGATCGCATTTTTTGTGTTGGAGCCGCGATGAGCAAGTACCGGCGCGTGCGCAGGAAAGAGACAGATAGTAGTGCGAGCGCTGAACGCTTGCCGAGAGAGAGACAGAAACAAAGGGAGAAAGAGACAGAGTGATGACTGGATAGTTCCGTCTTTTCTCTTACCACCGCCAAAGGCCGCTTTCTAGAAAAATGACTGGAGGTATAAAAGCCCGCAAGTGTTAGAGCGCAGTCAGTTGCTATTGAGTTGTTAGTTGTGTGTGCAACAATTGTGAGAGTGTGGACATTTGAAGTGTACCACATTGAATTCTTTCATTTATTTACTTGTGGAAACAAAACAAGACGACCTTGAAGACTGTTGTTTTACTGTAGTAAGGGGTGTACAAAGTTATTGTTTACTGCAATAAAAAGGATTTTAAATCTATGCAAATAGGCCTTTTAATTCTAGAACCCACAAAGTTACAATATGTATGGATCTGGATCTTATAAGCGGTTATGGTTATACTAAGAAAGATGAAATTGATTAAAATTCAGAGTTTAATACTCTATATGAAGAGAACCTTCAGTGTGCAGTCAGAAGATAAATATGCAAGTCCTCGATATACTTTTCACTGCATAGTTAGTTTAATATTTAAAATTTATAAAATGGCATTTATTCAAATCATTTTGAATTTTATTTAAGTGTAAAGTCACATTTATAAAGAACTACTTCTGTCACATATAAGACAACCTTTGTGAACCAAATAAAGGAATTAGCATTTAGGAACCATAGGCAATTTGTTGTATTATTTAAACTATTATTATGATTATTTATCAGGGATTGTTATGAATCTACAATGAATGCATAAGTACTACATATATTTCTGTTATTCAAACAGTGAAAATACAGAAAAGCTAGTGGGGTTTAGCTCGCACCATATATCACTGGTTTTTTACAATTCTGGGTCACAGCAATACTGGGTTAAGAATTATTAAGCTCAGAATGATTATACACTTAAAATATTGGAGCCATATCGTGTGGACTCGAAGGCAAAGCAAATTAAACCCCATCCAAACAGCTGAAGTGGGATTAAGGTATCAAAGTAGATCTCTCACAAGTATTGACCAACCAATATCTCCGTCATGTTCTTGTTTAGAAAGCCTATGCTTTAATTTCCGTTGACTCTTCTCTCTGACTTGCTTTACTTAGTCATCCTTAAGTGAATCTTAGGGTGGTTTCTCACCTATCAAAATGCACTTTCAATTATTTTCCACTCATTGGTTTCTTTCTCATCCTTCAGGGTTTTTGTTTTAATGATGCATTGGTTGCAGATACTTGCTCAAAGGAGAGAGCATTATCTTGGATACTAGAGATTTTCTTGGTCGACAAATCGTTCATCGCCCCCTCTATTTATTTGCAGAAGTGGACGGGGTCTTCGAGCCTATAATTGTTAGCGACATGGCTGTCTGCATTCGGCGTAGCTTCCTTCCTTCACCTTATTCCTCTCGCGGGGCGATAGCCAGGATAGGTTTACGTAGCTCCAAATTGGCAAGCTTTCCGCCTCCGTTGTGTAACCTATAGCTAAACATAGAAATAAGAGGTAAATTAGACATATACTAAAGGTAAAATAAAGCTTTCTGGCATAGGAAAGTACTGAAAAGAGTATCGCAGTAAATGAAACATAGTTGTTTTAACACATCTTTAATTTAAATTTTTCTTTAACCTTCCTACTAACGAAAGCATTAAAAACCAATTTCTAACTTCTGCTTCAAATCGAGAGTGTGAGATTTTATGTTGATGGTAGTGTTTTTAAAATCGCTTAATGAGTGATGGGCAAATGTTTTCAAAACCGCTATTCGTCACAATTCCTAAATTCATTAGACGATGGCCTATTTTATGGTAAGTTGAATCCTGGCCCCGACTATGGTTTTTAATTGTGGCTAAAAGCCACAGAATCATGTCAATAGATTTAATGGTGTGCAGAAGAATTTCTGCAGAGTGAAATTCCGTCGCCACAGAAGTCCTGGCCATTGACAGCGTCCTCAACCAAGTATTCACCTTTTATTCCTACACTTCTTTTTCTCCCTGTTTATTCTATTGAATATCAGTGCAGTTTATTAGTACTTTTAAAAATCTGACACATTATATTCACCTGACGTGTCCACCCAGTATAGTTTATTTTTATGTGGCTTATATAAAATATTCATATAAAATATATTTCTAAGGGTTTTATGTTGAAATCTAATGAAATGAAAAGCAGCCTGAAATATCCCATTGAAGCACAAAATTTATGTGAGATACATTTTTTTTTTCCCCCCTTTTCAAACATATTCCTCGTTACTTGCCTGGATTTTCCAATACCTGCACTTCTATCAAATATTGTCATAGAGGTAGCTTATAGGATTTAGATTGAAATGACACAATTTTAATATATCAATAGGACTAATAGAATGTTTATCTGGAGTAGTAAACCGTTTACTTAATTTGATTAATTTTGTATCTTCTTAAACTTTAAAAACTTAAAATTTAATGAAAATTATATTAAAATAATTAACTTATTAAAATGCAGAGCTTATAGAAATAAACTATATTCATTTAGTAGTATTTATCCTTAGGATAAACCTGTTGTTTATTGAACCCAAGCCTCAAGTGGGGTATCCCTTGAGGAAGGATGATTCGAGAGGAGGCAGACGGCAACCGGCCCAAGAAACACGACAGTGAACAGTCAGGGTCCGTGCTATTTAATAGTAGGAAACTCCCCGGCAGGCCAGCACGACGAACATTCTACCTGTCATGGCCCGGAAACGGTCCCCAGGTCGGGCCGGAGGCAGCGCCGAGACACTTGCCAGTGCCTCTACCCTGAAAGAGACCCCCAGATGAGAGATGATGTGAAATTATAGTGAAGATGAAATGGAGGGACAGCAAATACGGGAGATGTAATTAAACTACCCAGCATTCACTAGGCAATCCGGGAAATCCCCGGATAAAATCCATGAGTCAGGTTGGTTGCCCACGAGATTCGAACACGGGTCACAGTGTAGTATTCATCTTAGCGTTAGTCGTTTTCGAAACAATCCATGTTGTATCTTTAGATCCTTCCTAATTGCCATTTAACCGACATGCTCGAAAGTTTGTTTACTCTCTCATTTCTTGGCTTTCAGTTGCAAAAACTGTTATCGCGAATAAACAGTTGAATGCCGTTTCCACAAGTTATAATTAGACTTAGGACTTTTAGGACTCGGCTTGTACGTGCGCATGCTGTGACTATAGGAAGAGGGTCGTGGTTTAGCTCCAGTAGTAAACAAGGTCGGCCGCCTTAGGGGTACAAAAATGTGCTAACAAACTGTTTTAATAAAATAATATACAAATTGTCACGGTTTTCAGAATATTTCATTCTTCAATTGTTCAACTTATTACAGTGTATAACAGCATACATTTTATACTTTTCGAAGGCAAATCTTCTTTTTCTGTCACTCAAGCAATATTTGTAGTTTTAAAAACTTCTCTACATCAGATGACGTAACAGGTGCTGACATAAGATACTGCAGATTGCATTGCCTTTTAAGCGCTGCTTCCTTATACGCTTTCAAATTATCTTTAATGTTTACCATTTTAAAATAGCCTGGGTTTTTCTCAACTACGGTTTTCATTTAGTTTTTTATTTTATGCATGACAGGTCTAGTAGCTCTTGAGCTAGTTGCTCTATGGGCCCTATGGCATGAGGCATTTTATTACCCCTCTTTTCTAGCTGAACATTGGTTTTGGACAGGTATGAAAAACTGTTTCTGATGAAGAGCAAATCTTAGTGTAATTTGCTTGAAATGAGGGACTGAGCGGCGCATACTGCAGAACTATGCTCGTTATCTAACACGCTAAGAATTTAAATAACTACGGCGTAATGTTCCGCATGGTACATAGTGAAATGTGTCGTGTTTAACGCCCGCTTTTACTACATACGGCACGGCAGGCGATGACACTGATGATACATGAGATGGAGATGGAGCACCGGTGGAATGAGATGGCGGGGGAAACCGGAGATCCCGGAGAAAACCCGCCCCAGCGCCGTATTGTCCACCACAAATCTCATTTTGCGGTTGCCTGGGATCGAACCCGGGCCGCCTTGGTGAGAGCCAAGCGCTCTAACCACTGAGCCACGGCGCGGCCTAGTACATAGTGGCAATTATGCCAGGTGCCCAAGCGAGCTGTATCCGGCTGAGGAGGTAAGGCGCATTTCTTGGTAGGGCACCACATTAACGTCAGGCACAATTTCTTTATATTTACGTTTTCTGCTTGGAGCTTTCAAAAATATCTTTTCTACGTTTACAATGAAACTGTCTACATCACTGTAACTTCTGTGAATTCTGCTACACGATTTGACACAACTGCTGAAAAAATTGGACTGAGTCGGTGGAGTTACACTTTGCCCTCATTGTTCCTTGGCCTGTGTTCTTGCTGAAATCCTCACTTGATGTTTCTTAGTGTTGCAGTGCTGTCTGAGCCATTTGGGTTTAGTGCCCTTAATTTCTACATAGCATACCTTGAAGTGAGATATTTTCTACCTTCTGTGTAAACATATCATCTCTTGTTAACTCTTCGTCCATCGTACGTTTACGTGCTTCTGACTCACTGTCAGCGAACAAATCACTGTCTCCAAACACCGCCACTCTGCCACTAACGGCAGGGCGTACAGTGTTTGTACGACCCTGAGCGTTTTGACGCATGACATAGTAGGTTGTATTACGTCGCGTAGCATTTAACTGTGTTCTCCCGCGGGGTCCTAAAAGTCCTAACTCTGGTTTTAATTGAATAGAAAGAGAAAATTTATCATTTTCCCTACATAGAGATGGTAGGTGAAGTAAGGTGGAAATTTCACTTTACATACAAAGAATGTAATATTTAATAGATACAATTGAATTTATAATGCAGAGAAAACCATGTAAGGGTATCCTAACACGTCTTTTTTCGTAATTTCACTCCTGCATTGACTTAAGCATACTCATTTACTGCAGCCAAAAATGGCTATTTAGTAGTTTAAAATTGTAGGCTAAGTTGTATTGCCCGGCGTACTTGAAAAGATGTGTTCACAGTTCACAAGTTGGTCCACAAGTAGCCCTGGAGCAGCTGTTGAAGGTAAACAACGAGGAAATATCACGTAATGAGATACCAGGTGAAAGGAAACGCGACCTTTCGAGCCAGTAACTGCAGGTACTCGTGATTACGTGTTACATACGTACCGCACTTGCATATTAAGTCACGAAGGAAGTACCAATGCACCTGTTAGTTCTAAACAAGGATTGCCAGTGTTTTGTTTCGTAGAAGAAATGAAAACAAACTATAGGAGCCCGCCTCGGTAGCATGTGTGCCTCACGTTCAAGAGGTCCCGAGTTCGAATATGGGTCTGGGTGAGTTACCTGGATAAGGTTCTTTTCCGGGATTTTCCCTTATCCTAAAACAAGAATGTCGGGTAACTCTAAGCTTCATGCAGGGATCCTGGGCCCATTTGAGCATCATTTCACTCATTCCATTCATTACCCGATATGACTTAAAAAAAAGTTAAGGACGCAAATTACAGGAGAAGGGAAAAACTATAGGAATGCATTCTGGACGGTGGGCGAAGTCAAGTTTATTTTAAATATAAGTATAATCAACATTGAATTTTTGATAAAAGTTTTTAAAAACGTTATTCTGTGTGTGCTCACATGAGTTCCTCGACTCACTTTTGTACAAACTATTCTTAAAAAAGCTTATTTTCTAGCTAGATTATTTAGTATAGCTGTTTTTGTATGTTTACTTACAGGTACAATGGGAATAGAAGAATACAGAGGCTTAAACGATAGTCATATCTTTTGCTGGTCACTCTGACTTTGACATTCCATTCTCTTAGCATGGCCAGCACATAATATGGCTTCCTATTGGAGAATATACCTACCTTAAAATAAAACCAATAACAAGAACTATTCACAAATACTTTGATATAAATTGTGCACTTTCGCTCAATCTGCATTTTGTATGTGCGTGTGTGGGTGTGCACGTGAATGCCAGAATTATGAGAAGTACACTGGATTGTACGAGGGCTGTTCAATAAAGAATGATCACAATTATTTTTGACAACATATCTTTACTCATCCTCATAATTTTGATGGTCCTTCTCTAAATAATCTCCCCTGAAAGCGATGCACTTGTCCCAGCGTTTCTGCTAGTCTTCAAAGACATGCTGGAAACCATTTTTGAGAGATCCTTCAAAATCGCCTCCGCAGCCTTCACCACTGCTTCTGATGATGGATAATGTCTCCCACGAAGGCGTTTCTTCAAGTTGGAAAATAGAAAAGAGTTACATGAGGCTAAATCCGGATTATAGGGAGGGTGACGGATGCACTTCACTTTGATTTTTGCAAGATATTCAACAACATTGCCAATATGCTGCCAGGCATTATCATGGTGCAGCATCCAGCCTGCTTCACGGAAATGTGGTCTTCTACGCCTGATATGGGCTTGCAAAATTTTCAGGACATCCCTGTAGTATTATCGTATTGTCCAGTTACTGATGTGTGTCCAGGTAAAATGCTGAAAAACCATTCCATGAATATCAAAGAATGAGATGACCATAACTTTCCCAGCAGAAGCAACTTAATTTTGCTTTTTGGGGGGTTGGGCATGAAGGAGATTTCCACACTGAGATTTGCTGTTGGCTCTCAGGATCAAAATGATGTAGCCAAGTTTCATCAGCAGTGATTACGTTTGAAAGAAACTCCGGATCTTCCTCTAACATTAACTATAACTGCATGTTACCTCCATTCCAGCGGTAGACGATCCTGAACATGTCTGAACTTTCCTGGTTCTCATAGGCGGTAACCAGGAGTACCAACAAAGAAACTGCTACAGCGTGGTTGTTTCACATTAAGCTAACAGAATATAATAAGATTTAATTTTAGTGCGAAAAATTATGACCGTAAAACATTATGATCATTTCTTTATTGAACAGCCCTCGTATATACCGTTTAATTATTGTTACCATCTGACTACTGTTTGTTTTCTGTACTTTTTACGCATATAGTACACTATAAGCGTAGGCATCCATGCCCAAGTCGGGACTCGATCACACGATCCTCTGTGCGGCGGACCTAGGAACCAGGGCTATGAGGGCCGGCTAGGGCATTCGGCACGGAGGTCAAAACTTCGTCTGTTATGCCTATGACCCCGGGAGGAAGGACGAAGTGAGAGAAGACAGAGGGTGTCTAAATCAAGGAATCAAGAAAGTGCAGAGGGCAGGGCCACTACAACTGAACATTTGGAAACTCCCCGGCAGGCAAATATAAGCGCTATCTCAGCCACCGTAGTTCTGAAAGGGTCTACTAGACCGGCCCGCAGAGCGGCGACCATCATACTGGAGGAGGGAGTTTTATTCAGAATATGCCATCATCCTCCATGCAACGCCGAGACACCCGTCGACAATTCTACCCTGAAAGAGACCACCAGGTGAGAGATGTGAAATGATAAGAGATGAAATGAAGGGACAGGAAATTGATAAGATGTAATTAACATACCTAGCTTTTGTCTGGCTATTCGGGAAAACCCCCGTAAATACCGAAGGGTCAGGGATATCGGCAACGGGAATCGAACCTGGACCTTTCGAATGCGGGCCACATTCGAAGCCGCCTAAGACATTCCGCTCGGTAGAATTAAGCTTTTGAATAATTTAGAGCTATTCCTAAAAGTTTTATGTATATTTTATTTGTTCTGAAAATATCTTAATCATATACTTTGTACTTTAATCAATGTCGTTAGGAACATTGTTGATAAAATCATTATTTTTGAACATTTTTACAAGTAAAGGGTAATTTGGGATGGAAGGACTTTCTTGAAAATTTTCGTGTCAAATTCATGGAAAATGGGAACGTAAACACTACGTTTTGTGTTTAACTGTTCACGGACACTTCTGCGAAGCGTTATCTATTTTTTCTTTTTGGATAAAGCGATTCCAAAAATATGTATTTCCGGTGAAATCTTTATATCGAAATTTTGTGTGGAAGGCAATACTACCCGTAGTGTTATATGTAGGAGAGAAAGTTGAAATGTTTAACATTACTTTTAAATGTAAGCGCCAAGGTGTAATTTAATATTTCTTCATGCCATTTCATACCGAAATTATGGGCTGCATAAGTCAAGGCATCTTTGTTACAACACGTGCAGGCAGGTGGTTGAGTCGTTTAACAAAAGACATGAGAGAAAGAGGAATTTCTTAGCAGGAATTCTAAATGGGTAATACTTGACTCCATTTGAAAAGGAATTGTTCGGACCCTTAATAATGGCCTGATCGAGATTAATAATGTGACTTTGTGGGTTCGTGAAATTAAAAAGTCCAATTGCACAAACTCAAAATGTTCTTTATTTCCACCGAATTACAGTTGGCACACTTGCCGATTACATAGAATTACGTAGCGCACACAATTGCAATTCGCCAGTTCGTCTGTCACAGGTCCACTCTACACTCACAATTACGTACAGCTCCTCTGATACACGTACACAGTCTTCCAGTCCGTTCACTAGCACGGCGCTCCTCACGGCTGCTCGCCAAGAACTGAACTGAACCGTCCACTGTGTCCCTTATATGCGCAGATCGCTGTTTCTGGAAGTTTCGCGGTGCAGTAAATCATCCCGAAGGTTCCTGACGTCAGGGGGAGGGGAAAGAGACGGTACAGGGCTCGTGCCGCTCGTCTAATCATCTCCTCGTTAGCGCTACACAGATAAATGGGTAGGCGTGGCCTAAATGCTTCCCGTCTGGCCCTACCTGCCAGCTGGTTCTATCGGGAATTCCATTGTTCGGATGACAATAATCACAATGGACAAAATAATCACAAAGGGAACTTTGGTTTGAATGAAGACAGAGCTTAAGGAGGTGAAATTTACACACACCAGCTGAAGTGAGGGGCAGACCATGGCTGGCCGCCCTTTAAGACGGCGAATGCAAATCAGAACTGGAGAGAAAAGATATTTGTCGGTTCCTACGTAAATAACGAATTAACTGTTATTGAGTAATAAGCATTCTACATACGGTAATTCTAATCAGTGATATTGGGAACCCTTGGTCGACAACTTCGAGTTTGATGTGAGGATAAAAAGACGCAGTCATTAAATCAGTTTGAAACTTGCATTCCAGTGTCATTAGAAACATCCTTACTCCCATACATAGCCACGCATATCCTGAGAATAAAATTGCTCTACCCGGCTATACCCACATTCATGCATCACATTCATATTGTGACTTTGTGCGTTCGTGAAATTAAAATTCCAATTGCACAAACTCAAAATGTTCTTTATTTCCACCGAATTACAGTTGGCACACTTGCCGATTACATAGAATTACGTAGAGAACACAATTACAATTCACCAGTTCGTCTGTCAAAGGTCCACTCTGCACTCGCAATTACGTACAACTCCTCCGATGCACGTACACAGTCTTCCAGTCCGTTGGCCACGCCGTGGCTCAGTGGTTAGACCGCTTGGCTCTCCCCAAGGCGGCCCAGGTTCGATCCCAGTTGACCGCAAAGTCATATTTCTGGTGGAAAACACGGTGCTTGGGCGGGTTTTCTCCGGGACCTCCGGTTTCCCCGGCCATCTCATTCCACCGGTGCTCCATCTTCATCTCATGTATCATCAGTGTCACCGCCTGTGGTGCCGTATGTAGTAAAAGCGGGCATTAAACGCTAAACATTTCATTTATTTCCAGTCCGTTCCCTCACTCGGCACTCCTCATGGCTGCTCGCCAAAAACTCACTGTCTCGCCAACTGCAGCCCCCTTTTTATAGGAAGATTGCTGTTTCTGGAAGTCTCGCGGTTCAGTGAATCACCCCGAAGGTTCCAGACGCCAGGGTAGGGGAAAGAGACGGCTAGTGATCTTTTTCCAACCATCCCCTCGTTACCGCTACAAGACAAATGGGTAGGCGTGGCCGAATGCCTCCCGGCCCTCACCCAGCCGTCAGCAGGTCGTGCCCTCCGATAATTGGGTGACAGTATGCGCTTCTAATATCTAAGTATAGTCATCGGTGGTTTCGTACTTGAAACAGTTGTTCATCCACATCCCGTAGGGGGAGGGATTCGTCCCTTTCAGCTGCCAAGGTGCGGGCGCTGCGGACCCCTAGCACTCGTGGTACCTCTGACGTTACTAGAGGAACCTCGGGCCGAACATTCGAGTCCCTCCCTCTGGGAGCTGTTCGGATTGGGTTGGACTCGAGGGGGCAGTGTGTTCCCGCCACCCACGGGAAATTGGGTACCTCCGGCCAGGCTTTGGCCGCCCGGAGGGGGTAGAGGGTTGCCTCATAAGTCCCGGGTGCTAGCCTGCAGAGCTAGTAGCTGGTGTGCTAGATCACCGGCGGCCCTGCCAAGGTTTTTTGGTAGCTGGTTCATTAAGGACCGGCGCGTAAGTGGCGTATCCACTTCCGTCCCGTCTACCGTGTGCAGCGGGGGGGGGGGGGGCAGTTTATAAAATAGGTGCTGTTCTACGGTAAATATACCCGAGAGGCCCGGGTTCTGGTCCTACGGGTCCAGGACTAATGGGAGTAGATCCTCGCATTTATCATTTATCATGTTCATCCACAATGGCGATATTAACGTGATAAACAGTGGGTTATTTGAGCTTAAGCTTTATTTACAACATTAAATTCACACACATACCCTCACTCATATACATATATATTGTAGGTAAAGATCCGGAATATCTTTGACTAAAGAAAAAAGGTTCCGTCCTCCTCCTGGGTTCGAACCCGAGACCTCTCTATCTGCAACCTAGCGAGATGGCTCAGGCGCTTTCGTCTGTGTCCTGCATTCGGGAGGGCTGGGTTCGATTCCCGTGGCCAACCTACCTGACCCATGGTTTTTTTCTGGGATTTTCTCGAGTCTCTAGGTGAATGCTGGGTAGGTTAATTACATCCCCCAAATTTTCCGTCTATCCATTTCATCTCTATTATCATCTCTCATCTGGTGTTCTCTTTCAGGACAGAAGTGTCGGCGGAAGTCTCGGCAGTGCATGGCGAGATGACATGCTCTGAGGAAAACGGATTTCCCTCTCCGAGCTTGCCTAGTGGGCCGATTCAGCTACGCGGCAAGAGGGATGGCGTCTTTTTTAAAATGTATTTATTAACACTGCATGCTCCGTTACATCGTAATACTACATGCATTTCTTAAACTTATTATAGCTAGTTGTGGAAATTAAAAGTTTTACAAGTGTTACAAGTTTACAAGTTTTCACTGTACGATACAGACAATGGTTTTGACTTGCTTTTACAGTTTTTAAAAGTATATTTTGTTTATGAATTTTAACAGTTGTTTCTGGTAGTGCTTGATTAGATAACTGTTTGTTGTCGGTCACTGTCCACCTCTCAGTCCAATGTTTTGTTGTAGTTTTAATCTTTCACTGTTCAGAAGAGGATAATCGTATATTAAATGATGCACTGTTTGGTTTTGAAGTTCACATTTGCACATTGCACTTTAAGCTATTTTGAATCTGTTGCATAGTCCCTTGTCTTCCCATGTCCAGTTAGGATGATGGTAGTATGTCCGTTGAGTGGGGTCCTCAGTTTTAGTCGTTCTTGCAGTGAAGGGAAGAACATTTTGCTGCCGGTTGTGCACGCCTTCTTGGATATACCTTGCGGCATAGGTACGACAGACCTAGTCTGGTCGTGGTGCCGAATCCCCTCCGAATAATCTACTACTACACTATTCTGTATCCACAAGCTAGAAATTAACTATTTTTATCTTTTTTATTGTAGTTCGTCTCTTTTAAATGTTTCTCAGTTTTCTTCAGCTTTTTTCTTTTTCTCCCAAATTCCAATATACGTTCTTGAAAGTAGATAAAGAGCATGAAGAGCACTTATTTTTTGGAAAAGGTGTGCGTATACATATAATAAATCTGTAACTCGAAAACAAAAACTCCTATATGTAAATACCAAAATTTATTATTGTCTTTTAAGGATGTAACATGAAGATTTTTAAGAAAACCCTCCCTACCCAAAGCTATCCTTAGAATGGACAAATGTTGGCTCATTCTACTTTTTCAAACATTAATTTAAGGATTTCCATGAGCAACAAAATACATATTCTATCTAGAATTAATTCCATTTCTATGTTCTAAGTTCGCTGGCAATTCATAAAGATACGTTTCCTCTCAGCTTGACAAAATTCACGTAAGATAAAATTCTAATGTTAAGAAAAACACTTTATTGTCATTCTAATTATTAGTCTCTTAATTGATCGAAATAATTTTAATGAAAATCATTCTTAGAGCATGATTTGTTAAAGTTAATTTGACAATCTAATCTGACAGACTATACTAATTTCTTAATAAGGAGAATGATCCATCCAGTACCCGCATCTTAAAGGAATCTCTAGGTCTGACCTCGCATTGTTCAAATGTTGCGAAATATCCTCGACATATGCCTTTGTCATAATCGCTGTGACTTGCGTGGGAAGTGTAGTAAAAGTTGCGTCAAAATATTCACATTGCTGTCCTCTTATGTAACTGGAGATGACAGTACATTTACCTTTTCATTGTCTGAGATGAATAATTATTCATGCGAGGGGCGTGTCCAGTACTCTGGGGTGCATGACCCACTACATGCTTTCTCTGCAGTATTACTTTTATTTCAGCCGTAAATACCACGTGCTTCACGAGAAGGGAGCACATTTTCTGCACATTGATGTCACCTGAAATATTCGATAATGGATCCTGCAACAGCTGTTGCCAACGGCTATCAAAATCCTTGTGTCGTTGTTTTAGAGATTACTTCATTGGAGTCCAGGGCAGGCTCCCTATTCACATGTGGTTCAGAATTAGAAGCGTAGATACAAGGGGAGAGCTGAACTTGTTAATGATGTCCTTAATTCAGAATGCAAATACTCTATCCTAGCTTAGGATAGCTTAAGGGTGGATTGCGACCTATATAGATGCATTACAACTTATACCCCTCAAGAAAAAGTGGTGAAATGAAGAAGACACTGGAGGCTATAGACGGAAGTTCTGTTCCTATGGTTGAAGTCCTATAGGTTTGAAGAACCGTCACAATATACCTGTACATATGCCTCACTCGCTAAAACACATAGCTTTGGTCCTTCCTGACTAGACTATCGTGTATTCGAGCCCCACCTCTTAAATCCGTGTGTTTTCATTAGCAAAATGGCGTAGGGGAAAATGTACGTAAGGTAAAATAAAACATAAAATAATAAATAAATAGAAAGTTACAATACTGGAATTACAAAGAGAGAAGCATAAACGACCATCGACCAAGCAACGCTCTACTTCCATGGGGAGTATTCATAACTTTAAAAATACAGTGCGATCCATATAAATCTGAACCATTTCAATAAGCCATAACTTTTGAACCAATAACAGGGTACAAGTGCAACTTTGGTAGAATATAATGCACATTTGGGAGATTACATTACACTATTTACATCTCAGTGAAAATATTGGAACTGTCCTCCACCAGCATTTATAGAGCGTTGGTCACTTTCTTTGATACGACTGTAGAACTGAAGTTTATATGGCTATCTTCAAGACATATGTGGAGCAGCTGGATGGTATCGAATTGAGAGAATATTATTTCCAGCAAGATGTAGCAACGTGTCATACATCTAATGACTTGTAATGAACTTTTCATGGAACTTGTAACCATCCCATCTTATTCAACGTCTTTGTGGCAGATCTCCCCACAGAACCACGAGTCGTAATGGCACAATACGCTGACGACGTGCTTCTGTTCTGCAAAGACAGACACATACTCAGAGCCTTCAATCCCATACAGAGACACCTCCGTCTCACACAGCAGTGGTGCCGGCGTTGGCGGATGTGCGTAAATCCGGACAAAACCACGCCATACTTTTCACAAAGCGCCACACCCCCGCAGACTGCCCCAACTTCAGCTTCCGAGGTCGAAGGATAGAGTGGACTAACTCTGTCGGATACCTTGGAGTAACATTGGATAGAGGCCTAACCTTTCGCCAACACATCAGAGACCTAGCGGCAAGGGTTACAGGGAGCTATCGCTTCCCTGTATCCTATGCTGGGGTCGAGTTCGATGCTGCTTGGCCTGAGGTTATACCTCTTCCGGGCGCTTGTAATCCCCGTGATGCTATATGCCTGCGAGATCTGGGGCATGGCCGCAGATAGCTGGTTAGCATGGCTTCAACGTCCACAGAATAGAGGGCTACGGTCTATCTGTTCTTTGGGTCGCTATTTTCCTACCAGGTTGCTTCACGAAGCCTCGGGACTTCCATATGTGGAGGACGAAGTTAGGCGCCGGGCATCAAAATTCTACGCAACTTTACCAACTCATAGAAGCGCCCTTGTTAGATCACTGGGAGATTATGACCCCACTAGACGCCGTTCTAGACAACATCGAGTCCCCCGCATGGCACGCGGACACCCAAGATGACCCAGGAGCAAATCCTAACGGCAGCAAAAGCTGAGTTCTACGTAATCTCCTAAGTTGCTTGGCAACAAAATTCTCCCCAACCCGAAACTAAATTAAAAACACCAGGAATTGCATCCTGTCCTTTCACCCCGAAGCTACAATAATTGTAACCACACAAAATTCTTCAATCTCAAAACCTACACCATACCCATCCTACAAATCCCGCTCAAATACCTTACCTGCGGTAAAACCCTTAACGGATGGGCACGCCGCAAAAATCTTCTGGCTATATACAGCCATCCAGCACCTCATGGTCATGGTCATGGTCAACTTGTAACCAGGTTCTTTGATAATCGAATATTCTCAAAAGGTCTGTGGTCTGCAGATCCCTTGACCTAACCTCACAGGATTTTTTCTTGTGCGGGTATCTTAAAATATAGTGTATAATAATAGACCACGGACAATTGATGTTCTCAAGGAATCCATTCAAACCGAAATAAGTAACATTGGCGAGGATATTCTCCTTAAAACTTTAGAGAATATGGTGAGACGAGTGCAAACATGTATATATGCTGATGGAGGACACTTCCAACATTTTTTCTGAGATGTAAATAATGTGATTTCCCAATTGTGTATTATATTCTCCCATACTTGCACGTGTGTCCTGCTATTGCTTTAAAAGTTATGGCTTATTGAATTGGTTCCGGTTTATATTGACCGCACTATACGGTAAAGTCTCGGTTTCCAAACTTCAGCCGCGCCGTGGCTCAGTGGTTAGACCGCTTGGCTCTCACCAAGGCGGCCCGGGTTAAATCCCAGGTGACCGCAAAGTGAGATTTGTGATGGACAACACGGCGCTGGGGCGACTTTTCTCCGGGACCTCCGGTTTCCCCCGCCATCTCATTTCACCGGTGCTCCATCTTCATCTCATGTATCATCAGTGTCATCGCCTGCGGTGCCGTATGTAGTAAAAATGGGCGTTAAACACGACATACATAACCAAACTTCGGTAATCCGACATTCCGTATTATCCGACATGCTCTTACCAGTGCTTGGTCATAGGATGTGCATCCTCGAACCTCCAATGAGTGTGCAGGTATAACTTGGGTGCGGACGATATTGTTTTCATTTCCTGTGAATAGAATATGGCAAGTAAAAGAAGAATGTGGTTATTGCTATGGCAGACAAGTTGACGGCATTATAGATACTGGACAAATGGGAAACTCCTCAAAATGTGGCTTCAGATTATGGTGTTGGGCATGTTACAGTGAGGGACTGGGGAAAAAAGAGAGAAGAAATTGAAAAGTGCTGTGCTACCACAGCAACAAGTGATGCACTAAAACACAGGAAAACAATGAAACAATGTAAATATGAAAAAGCGTATCACTGTTTCTTTGGTTCACTCAAAAGCGAGAAAGCTTCCTTTCTGATAACATTTTGACCTTCTTTTTATTTAATATTGCATGCAGAATTTGTTTGATTATTCAGGAAATACCACAAAACCAACATTTTTTAAATAATATAGTATACATACAATGTTTTACTACATTTTCCAACTTACGTTGCATTATCCATTTTCGGTTATCTGACCTTGTCCAGGGCAAGTTTAGGTCGGATAATCGAGACTCTACTGTATGTCAATTCAAGCAAATATTAAAGATTTGGATAGAGGAAGACTGAAAAATTTGAGCTACAGATCTTCCGGTCTCCGTAACGAGCAGGCTCAGGCGTTTTCGTTGTGATCCTGGTTTGATTCCCGTGGCCAACCTATCTGACCCATGGGTTTTTTCGAGGGCTTTCCCGGGTCTTGAGGCGAATGATGGTTAGGTTAATTACATCTCCGAATTTCCTGTCCCTCCATTTCATCTTTATCATCATCTAATATGATCTCTCAATTGGTGGTCTCTTTCAGTGCAGAAGTGTTGGCGGGTGCCTCGGTGGTGTATGGCAGGATGACTCTTGGTAAACCTTCCTCCGGTATGAGTCTCCGTTCTCCGTTCCCGCTCTGGCGGTGCCGTTTCCGCACCACAATATGGTGCGATGCCGGTTGTAGTGGCGTACAGTGAGTTTCCAAAAGGTAACGGGTAGGGACCCTGCTCTCTGCGTCTGCCTCTCGTTCGAGAGGTCCCGAGTTCGAATCTCGGTCAGGGCGAGTTACCTGGATAAGGTTTTTCCGGGGTTTTCCCTTATCCTGATAGGTGAATGTCGGGGCCATGGACCCTGGACTCATTTGAGCATCATTTCACCCATTTCATTCATCATCCGATATGACCTAACGTTGGAGGACGTAAATTGCAAGAACAAACCCTGCTCTCTGCACTGTCGTGACTCCTTGGCACGGCCGCCCTGTCTTCTCTCTCATCATCCCTTCTCCAGTTCCCAAGGTCGCTCGGTCGCCCTCACTGTAAGTGGTGAAAGGAAACATCAGTGGGTCTTTGAGGACAATCACTGTAGCTGTTATAAACTTCTGTGCGTCTTTGTGGCTTCGCTGGCTCTGCTTCTGCATGCCTATAGTTTCCCTTTAGTCCTTAAATCCATGACGTTTCTCTTGATATTTTTCATTCACATAGACATCATGCAGAACCCAGAAGTATTATTAGAAATTTTAATTAAAGGGTGGATTTTCGGTAACGGTTTATTCATTTATTTAATTTAATAAAGGTACTTTACAGATATTGATAATTTATTTATTGGCAAATGAAGTTGTGAATCTACCTTCATTTATAGTGTTTCATAAATGAAACTCAATTCATTTACAGTTCAACATTTAACAATTCTCACATCAGCGAAAGAGCCCTCATAGGGGTGAGGTGATCTCTGGGTTAATCCTGGGAAGAATCGAAACATGTAAGAACCTCAGTCGGTTAAGAAAATGTATATAATGATTCTCTTGAGAAATTTGTATACATACTTTAATATTTAATTAACTGCTATAAGTCACCCCCTATACAACACTTCAAAATAGCTACCTTCCACAATAATTAGCGCAATACCTTTTTTTTCTCAAATGTACATCCATTATTTCTTTGCTTTTATGTGGAATACCAGATCCAGGCTACTACTTAGGTAACTTTACCAAGGTAGGAGGTCCGAGGTAACTTGGAGGCCTCCACTTAGCACGCAACGCTACCAACAAAAAAGATTAACGTGCAGATACGGAACAAACGTTTAGCTCACTCGGTCAGCGTGTCGGTCATTTGTAGTTTTCTTTAGAACGCAGAATTACTTGGCAATATCAAATGTGAATTCTAAGTTTAGAACTCTAACTGGAACGGTTCATAAACACATATATGTGAAACATGCATATCTGCAAATTATAACAGCTTTTCTAGTTCTATTAGTAGTGTAAGGTTTATACATAGAATACAAAATTATGAAAATACAGTCTCAGGCCAGCATAAAACCTCTATTCCATACGACGGCCATTTGAACAAAATACAACTTTGAACCAAATAAATTATTATTCTAAAGTATTTTAAGTGTTAACTCTCTCTATGGTGATTTTATTCCAAATCCTACAAATTTATCATCCTTCATCATTATTTAAAATTTAATTATAACAGTTTCGTTCCATTTCCTCTGGTTTATTATCTGTTAGTTTCGCATTTTCTTTTTAAACTAGGCATGTCTTGATATTTACTTAGGTAGTTGGATAGGTTTAGTAAATTTCCAGGAAGGGACATGAACTTTTTAATGACGTACAATACTAGGAGTAGCCCACCTCGGTAGCGTAGATGGTAGCATGTCTGCTTGGCGTTCAAGAGGTCCCGAGTTCGAATCTCGGTCAGGGTGAGTTACCTGGATAAGGTTTACTCCGGGGTTTTCCCTTATCCTAAAAGATGAATGTCGGGTAACTCTAAGTTCCATGGACCCTGGACCCATTTGAGCATGATTTCACCCATTCCGTTCATCGTCCGATACACTTAAAGAGTTAAAGGACGCAAATTAAAAAAAATACTAGGAGTATCTCAGGTTGAACAACATAGTAAATAATAATAGATCCTGGCACGACAGCCCTAAGAGGGCCAAGGCCTACCACCCAGACTGCTGGCTTCAGACCCCCTTACGCAAGGCAGAGGTGCGCGGTCATCCAACCGATACGGGAAGGAGATGTGGTCAGCATCTCGACATCCCCCAACCGGAACGTTGGTTTTCGTGACGAGGGGCACTTACCTATCGTAAGCTCCTCACTTTCCTCACTATGTTGAGTGGGCACCGGTCCTATACCCGAGACTTAAAATCCGCATCTTCGAATCCTGGCCGCTTTCCGTGGCCAGGGTCCAAAGCATGCTGCCATAGCCTCCTACGTCACGACGCAGGACTTGAACTACGAAAGGTGGTATAGAATTTCACGTACAACTGTTCGTATGTGGCCCCGTAGGGGAAGGGATCCGTCCCTTTTAGCTGCCAAAGTGCGGGCGCTACGGACCGCTAGCACTCGTGGTACCTCTGACGTTACTAGAGGATCCTCGGGCCGAACATGACGAGCCCCTCCCGAATGGGAGCTGTTCGGATTGGGTTGGACTCGAGGGGGCAGTGTGTTCCGGTCACCCAAGGGCAATTGGGTACCTCTGGCCAGGCTAACATTGGCCGCCCGGAGGGGGTAGAGGGTTGCCTCATAAGTCCCGGGGACTAGCCTGCCGAGCTAGTAGTTGGTGTACTAGGTCACCGGCGGCCCTACCAAGGTTTATTTGGTAGCTGGTTCATCAAGGACCGGCGCGTAAGTGGCGTATCCACTTCCGTCCCGTCTGCCGTGTGCAGGCGGGGGGGGGGGCAGTTTATAAAATAGTTGCTGTCCTATGGTAAATAACAGAAGGGGCCCGGGTTCAGGGCCTACGGGGCCGGGACTAATGGGAGTAGATGCTCGGAGTAAGCATGTTCGTATATGGGTACCAAAATGTATTTCGATTCGTCTTAACATTATATTGCCATGTTGAACAATGTATATGGACAAAAGCACTAAGTATAGATAGACATTTATTGTGCTAATGTTAATGACATTTCTTAATTTTGATTTATTATGTGTACAACGTAATTTCTTCTCACTTAGTCCAGTACACTCTTTCCTTACTGACTTAATTGTAAAGAATGAATAAATAAAATACACTAAGACGAAAGCATGAAATTATTGGAGTGTTATATTTTACACTCCCTATATCTCATAATATTTACAATAATGTCTCAGTATTTGTATTTTAATTATTATGCTTCTAAGTGGTATTGTATCTAATGACGGAAAAGCGCATATTCTGAGCTGTAAAACCAGTTCACTTACGATATATTTTGTCCCAAAATATAAAATATTTTCCTTTTACGAATGTATACACGTTTTCATTCTATTTAATAAAAGAGTTACTATATGATACTGTACTTTAGTTTTCCTCCTTACCATGGAATTGCCTACAGTAATATACACTTCGATTCTGTCTTTAATTGTAACTCTTGCAACAATATTCAGGAGCTTCCTTACTGGGCCTATTTTTAAAAGATGTAACCAGAATAAATTTTCTTCCTTTTTTAGGACTATTCTTATGCAGAAAAATGGGAATATCTTAACTCTTCTTGTGCTTGTGTACTTTTAAGGTTCACAATTAACAGAACTGATCGCCATTATAGGTAAAATATATCTGGAGATTCTTACGACTTTATAGAATTGGGCAATCACGCAACCATCAACCTTGAAGAACTGTTTCAAATTCACTACAAATAGATTTTTGTCATTTGACACAATCATAATATAGAGTGGTTTAGAACTGTGGTCATTCACCATTAAAATGAAATAGTGAGCCAGTTTTAATGCATGGGTTATTATTATGAAAAATATATTGAATATAATTCAATACTATTCGCCCTTTTGAAATTATAAAGCAGAAATCACACATTCATAAACTGCCTACAATGAACTGTCAATTTCAAATACATTTGACTGTGAGATTAAGTTTATTAGTTATAGGAATTTTAATTATGGCTTTAAATTTCACACGCTTTAAACTTTGTATTTAATATTCCAAATGAAACAAAATAGAATTTATATTTGTTTCTTTTGAGCTATAGATATGTAGCAACATATCAGTAATGCTGAAAAGGTTGCTGTGACTAAGAGCAACGCTGAAAGAAGCTTTTTACTCTTATTCAGGTAAGGCCTCTATGCGAATTCCAGAATAAGTTTAATGTAATTTTAATATATTAGCAAAGCCAAAACATTCTAACAGTACAGATAGAATGACGAAATCACTTTGGAAGTAAATTAGTAAAGCAAGCATCAGTACTCATGAGAATCCAGCGAAATACTTCGTTGAAATTTAAAATGTAAATGTACAGATAAAATTAAAAAATAAATAAGAATATATATATATATAAATTTGCTAAACAGGGACTTCTTTACATAAGTCAAAACCTTCGTTTGAATCAGTAAGAATTAATCATTGAATTTATTCTAAGATATATTCCATTGTTCACTTAATGATACCGTATGTGCCAATATATTCATTTATTGGTTAAACTCCCACATTCGTTTTTAATTTCTTGACAAACACAGGGAGAGATAATTTTAAATTTAGTCTTTAGTGATGCCATCACCCCAACGTTGATAAAACTACTAGGTTATGAAGTCAACTCAGTGTGTTATGTTTCAGAATTATCCATATGACGTGGGATATGAGGCATTATATCGAGGTTTTAGTGTCTTTTTTCTGATTTAAAGTTTCAAGTACACAATGTGTGACTTGGAAAGCAGTAACAACGAAAGATTACATATATTTTTGTGGTAGAAAAACCCTGAACGATAACACTGAAGCGTGCAGGAGAGAACAATAGAAAGCAGGAGGCATTCAAATAATGCGTCAGTTTTGATAAAAGAAGTTCTCATAGCGAACAATGCAAGGGATGATAATACCGCAGCGTGTGCGTGGTTTTTTATTAGGAAATAGCATGCACTGAACACGTTAAACATTCTGTTATATCGTGCCAGCTATGAAGAGCAAATTGTCGGTAAGCAACCAAGTGAATGACAGCAGGTGTAACATTTGTTTACAGGTTATGACGTTTTTGTCATTTTAATTAGGTGAAACATTCATTAAGAGTACAAAGTATGAACAAATGAATGAATATTGCGTTCCTCTATTGTCTTTAAACCTCTTTAAAGGAAAGTTTAATGCGACTCCAGCCCCTTCAGTCTAATACCAATTTAGAGGTTAAATTATACAATTCCCATCTCAGATAAAATGTTGAAAGTGTCCTCCACCAGCATCTATATATGTTTGCACTGATCTGACCATATTCTCTGAAGTTTTACGGAGAATATCCTCACCAGTGTTACTTTTTTCGGTTCGAATGTATTCCTTGAGGGCATCAATTGTCCGTAGCCTATTCTTGAACACTCTATTTTTTAGATAACCCCACAAGAAACAATCCGGTGAGGTTAGGTTAGGGGATCTGGGCGGAGGGGCACAGACCTTTCGAGATTATTCGAGTATCAAAGAAACTGGTTACAAGTTCCATGCTGTAATTAGATGTATGGCATGTTGCTCCATCTTGCTGGAAATAACCTTCTTTCAATTCGATATCATCTCTGTAAAACCTCAGAGAATATGGTGAAACGAGTGCAGACATGTATAGATATTGGTGGAGAACACTTCAACATTTTTTCTGAGACGTAAATAATGTAATGTAATCTCCCAATTGTATATTATATTCTCCCAAAGTTGCATGTGTGTCTTATTATTGTGGCCTATTGAAATGGTTCAGGTTTATATAGATCGCAGTATAGAACAAGAATACCAAAACAATAAAGTTCAGGAAACCTGCTTAAATTTCTGGCTGTGTAACTTACTTACCAGAGCTGTACATCTTAAAGGGGAACTAACACTGTACAAACAAATCTACGCATCTGCAAATTTGATGGTATAATCTATGATGTGTATTAACCATATACACCAAACATCTGTTGTGGAGTAGAACCGCAAAACCCACAACGGAAGCCTGGAATGCGATCGCCTGCAAGTAGGTGCTGGACATTCTTCGTCAGCTCTGAGCGTGATGTGAAGGACGGCGCTCCTTACATATGTCAGGGTAAACAAACCATCCCTTACAGTTCCCTAGTTAGAACACAAAGACTCCAACTGGGAACATATGAGTTAGTAATTATACTTTTAACCTTTTCTTATAATATTAAGCAAATGCTGACATCGTCCCAAACGATGGCTGCATCTTAATGTGAGGGCTGTTCAATATACAATGATCATAATTTTTTACGGTCATAATTTTTCGCACTAAAATTCAATTTTATTATATTCTGTTAGCTTAATGTGATACAAACACGCCGTAATAGTTTCTTTGTTGGTACTCCTGGTTCCCGCCTGCGAGAACCAGGCAAGTTCAGACATGTTCAGTATCGCCTAAAGCTGGAATGGAGGTAACACGCGAACAACAATATGCGGCTTTGAAATTCTGCTTTTGTCTCAACAAATCTTCAGTTGAGGCCTACACAATGTTACAGGAGGCCTATGGAGAGTCTGTTCTTCTCCACAGCACAGCTCGAAGGTGGTATAAAAAGTAAAGAGGGGACACAATCAGTTTCAGAAGGTAGACCCGGTGCTCCAGTTACTACTCTTACGGGAGAAAACATCAACACTGCTGTTGCTATTGTGAGAGAGCATCGACGAATTACCTTAAGATCACTTTCTGAAATACTGAACATTTCATTGGGTGCAAACCACACGTTGGTGACAGAAACATTACACGTGAGACGTGTTTATGCGCGGTGGTTTTCCAGATTGTTGATTCCCGAAAAAAAAAGGACATTCGCAAGCAGGTCTGCATGCAGATAAAGTTGATGTTAGAGGAAGATCCGGAGTTTCTTTCAAACGTTATCCTCGGAGCATACAGCAAAGCTCAGTGTGGAGATCTCCTTCATCACCAACCTCCCAAAAAGGCAAAAGTGGTTGCTTCTGTTGGGAAAGCTATGGTCATCGCATTCTTTGATATTCATGGAATAGTTTATCAGCATGTTGTACTTGCACACACATGAGTAACTGGACTATAATACAGGGATGTCCTGAAAACATTGCAAGTCCATATCAGGCGCAAAAGACCACATTTCCGTAGCAGCATGATAATGCGCGGCCGCATATTGTCAATGTTGTTGCGGAATATTTTGCAAAACTCAACGTTAAGTGCATCCCTCTTACTCCCTATAGTCCGAATTTAGCCCCATGTGACTTTTTTCTATTCCCTAGCTTGACGAAACGCCTTCGTGGGAGGCATTATCCATCATCAGAAGCAGTGGTGAAGGCTGCGGAGGCGATTTTGAAGGATATCTTAAAATGGTCTCCAGCATGTTTTTGAAGACTAGCAGAATCTCTGGGACAAATCTATTGCATTCAGGGGAGACTATTTTGAGAAGGACCATCAAAATTATGAGTACGTTGTAAAAAAATTACCATTCTTTATTGAACAGCCCTCGTACTACTAATGGGATAATCTATGTTTTGCTATCCGAGTTTTATTAGACTAAAAATAATTAAAATAAGACCATTTCTCTAATTAACTACCTCCATTCGGACGATGAATGGAATGGTTGAAATGATGCTCAAATGAGTCCAGAGCCCACATAACTTAAACTTAACTGACATTCATCATCCAGGATAAGGGAAAAATCCGCCTGGCCAAGATTCGAACTCGGGACCTCTTGAATTTGAGACACACGCGATACTACTTACGCTGTGGAAGCGGGCGTAATTGAGGCTCGCCATAGCACTCGAATTTATTTAAGGGCACTTTTTTGATCACATCGGTATCTGTAAATAATTAATAATAATGATGATCATAATTGTTATCAAATTAATTATTTAAACTGACAAATATACCATATTCTTTTGGAATAAAAAGTTAAAATATAATTAAAATAAAGTTTTGTCTGCTCCAGAACAGCTATGGAAGATAAATATTATTACGTGTGCATCTCTATGTTACATCAAACTGAGTGCTCACCCTACCCATCCTCTACAAGATGGGTCACGTTTATATATACTAAGTGAATGCAGATTATAATTTTACCATTTTTCATTTGTCCCTGTTTTACCTCAGCGTAGTTCTGCGATTGTAGTAGGAACGTGGATTCTTATCTACCCTCAGAGCAAGGACTGTGAGGTTTGGTTTTAAATAACATAAGATTTAATAATCATTTACACTTTTTATTGGACTTTAGACATGTATTTATAACACAATTATTTCTTAATATATCCATTCTTTGTAAAAACTTAACTTTTTAGATCGCTGTTGTAAACATTGTCTTATAAAATAAAATATTAACTGGGCTTGTGGGCAGTGGCCTAATGGGCGTTTCGTCTGTGGCTGCGGGCAACCGCCGGTACATATTGTGACTTTGTAGGTTCGTGAAATTAAAAGTCCAATTACACAAACTCAAAATGTTCTTTATTTCCACCGAGTTACAGTTGGAACACTTGCCGATTACAAAGAATTACGTAGCGCACACAATTACAATTCACCAGTTCGTCTGTCACAGGTTCACTCTGCACTCGCAATTACGTACAGCTCCTCCGATGCACGTACACAGTCTTCCAGTCCGTCCACTAGCACGGCGCTCCTCCGGCTGCTTGCCAAGAACTCAACTGAACTGTCCACTTCATCCCTTACATACGCAGATTGCTGTGCCTGGAAGTTTCACGGCTCAGTGAATCATTCTGAAGGTTCCAGACGTCAATTAGGGAGGAGAAAGAGATGGCTAGTGATGTTTCTCCAACCATCCCCTCGTTAGCGCTACAAGATAAATGGGTAGGCGTGGTCCGAATGCCTCCGGTCGCCCACCCTGCCGTTAATGAAAGGAAACGTGTAGTGTTTAACACCCGCTTTTACTACATATGGCACCACAGGCGGTGACACTGATGATAGATGAGATGAAGATGGAGCACCGGTGGAATGAGATGGCGGGGTAAACCGGAGATCTCGGAGAAAACCCGCCCCAGCGCCGTGTTGTCCATCACAAATCTCACTTTGCGGTCGCCTGGGATCGAACTTGGGCCGCCTTGGTGAGAGCCAAGCGGTCTAACCACTGAGCCACGGCGTGGCCACCCTGCTGCTAGCTGGCCGTGCCTTCCGATAATTAGGTGACAATATACTGCGACCCAAGGAGCAAAAAGCACAGTCGCTGTTGAGACTTCCGTCAGGACACTCCGATCGCATTGCCACTGAGGATGTCTGCCGCAGCCAGGGACGAAACGTCTGGGAAGATGATGAAGAAGGAGGAACCAAGTAGAGCACGGCCCATAAACCCGGTTAATATTTTATCTTATACTAACACCGGCCGTGAAATCCTACGAATTTTAGTTAATTGTATTATAAACTTCGTTTACACTTTTTTGCATAATTTCACAAATTGCTTAATTAACTAATATAGGAGTATCGCCTTAATTTTTTCTTTCCCTCGAATGTATCTATGAAACTTCATTAAATTTTGCCTAAGGACCTACACACTGATATCTGTCCTCAAAGGTCCAGATCATTCATTATATTACATGACTTGCCATCAGTAATTGTATACAATTCAGAGTAGAAGTTTAGAATATTTCTGAACGCTACTTCGTTTCGTACCTAATTTAAAATACTCATAACCCCAAAGTCTGCATCTTGGAATTAGTTTAGTGATAGTTATTCTTAAGCATGATGTGCTGAGTGAATCCAAGGTTGGTTAGAGGGACGAGAAAAACTGTGGAAGAAAATGATATTATTAAAATCTGTTCACTGTGCCACCTTTTCTGGTATCACGTTTACGTATTATGCACTGAATTCGATTCCAATAAATCCTCATGTTTTCCAAATAGCATTTGGTAAATGTCCCCTTTCATTCACTTCAGAAGTCTTTTCTGGAAGCCATTCATAACACGTGTCGCATATCACGCGGATTGGTGCAATTTCGTTCACGGATCGCAGCCTGCATTTGCTCAATTGCCTGTCGACAAATGGAAAATACGTTCTTCCAGATGGTCTCAGGGAAAACCTGGAATTGATAGAGTTCTGAAGGGTCGCTGGATGTTATCAAAGCAAAAAATAATTTCATCCAAAATCCGTTCATAATAAATGTGGTTGTTCCAGCTTATATAGTGTTAAGATCTATGCTTCACTTATTTTTCACTTAGATGTCATCGTCCTAATTTCTTTTTCTAAGTTAGCTTTATCATATTTTCCTAGAGATTTTCGTAAATTTATGGACTGTAATTCCTACTTGAACGGCTGAGTGGTTAGACCGCTTGGCTCACACCAAGGCGACCCGGGTTCGATTCCAACTGACCGTAAATTAATATTTGTGGTGGACAACATGGCACTGGAGTGGCTTTTCTCCGGGTCCTCCGGTTTCCTGCTCTAGCATTTCCACAATTACTCCATCTTTCTTATCATTAATCTCGACCTCGAAATATCATCCACTTCCTTCACCCTCACACCAGGCATCGGGCTGATCACCCATCCTGGTTCTGTATCAGATCCAAAGCTTCGGTTTCTCAGACCCAACCTTAAGGGATCGAGTAATAAGAATCCCCAGACATCGCTGTAAAGTTTTACTACTAGGGAGAAGATCAAGAAGGAAACAAATTCCAGCTCGAACTACATCTTCACATATTATGACCTTAAAACTGTAGAGAGTGTATGATATCATGAAACCAGTGACAATTGATGGCTGATTAATAAGGGGAGCTGGAACTGTTTATGTGCTCTGTTGGTGGATGTTTACTAGGAAATGAGTGTATGAGTCACCATGCTGCCAGATCTGTTTGTTGCAGTTAATGCAGTTTTTTTTTTTAATTTTTAATGTTACGTCCTCCAACGTTAAGTCATATCGGACGGTGAATGAAATGGGTGAAATAATGCTCAAATGTGTCCAGGGTCCATGGAGCCTAGAGATACCCGACATTCGTATTTTAAGGATAAGGGGAAACCCCGTAAAAACCTTAACCAGGTAACTCACCCTGACCGATATTCGAACTCAGGACATCTTGAACGTGAGGCAGACACGCTACCACCACGCTAACGAGGTGGGCAGTTAATGCATCGATAGGTATTATGTATAGGTGAGTTATGTGACAACACTTGTGCTTTTTAAACGAACCTTCCATCTTTGTCATACTGGGAAGGCGAGCATATACACCGTTAGGACAGCAAAAGTGATTACACTAAACATTTCTCTAGCTTGCCTTCTTCTCTTGGGTCTACAGTACCCGTATTGGTTGGATGATCGCTCACATCTGCCTTGCGTACGTGGGTGTGAGGCCGTTGGTGGAGTTGGCAGGCTCTGGCATGCTTGCGGGTTTTTACGCTATGCATAATATAATATTAATTAATAACTTATTATAATGATGTCCAGTGCAAGTTTCATGATAACATGCGCCCGCCTCTATATCGTAGGTGGTAGCGTGTCTGCCATAAATACAAGAGGTCCCGAGCTCTAATTTTGGTCAGAGCATCGGGGATTTCCTTTATCTTGAAAGATGAATGTCAGCGATTCGGCAAAAAGACTACATAAGCACCTGGACTGGAGGTGATTCCTTCTAAGGGGCCATCATGTCCCCGCTATTGTACATACTGTTTACCTACGACTTCCCCGTGGACGCCAGATGCAAAGTGGCCATGTACGCTTACGACACTGCAATATACAACCACCATAAAAATCCTCGTTTTGTCCCATTAGAGATGCAGCGGTATATTGACCACTTCCTTTCATGGCTCCATGACTGAAAAATTAAAATTAATGCAAATAAATGCCAGCTTATCCATTTTTCAAAGCGGCGCGCTTTGGCTATGGACAAAACGGTCGGTGGTCAAGTATTGCACTGCCGTCAGCAGGTCAAATACCTCGGCGTGACTCTGACACGCACATTGAACTGGTCCACCCACATAAAAGATATTGCCAACAAAGGGCGGCAGCGATTAAAGATGTGCGCCCCCATCTTTAGGAGTAAACAACTGAAACTCCGCTCGAAGGTTATCTTGTACAAGTCGTTCATTCTGTCAGTGGTTCTACACGCATGTGTGGCCTGAGCAAAGCATCCAAAACAACCACCAAATACCTTGCAAACACTGCAAAACCTCTCCCTAAGGAAAATCCTTTCCGCTCCCATCCACACCAAAAACAACTCCGTTCATCAAGAAGTCCCATCCCGACCGTCCCCGAGGCATTGGAAAAAAGAGCCTCCTCCATTTGGACGCGCATTCGTCGGCCTACAAACCCTTTAATCCACAACATCGGAAAAGGTGAGCTAAAACACCGCAAACATAAACGGGTGAAAATACTGTAAATAAGGACGGCTCGCCACGCATTGCGCACCCAAAATTCCCGGCCCAAGGCCTCACAAACCTCCGGCAGGGGTCGCAACTCCCGGGCTGCCCAAGGAACTGAGCGACATGCTGCCGCACAGCAGGACAGCTGAGTGTAAATGGTGTACAAAGTGAAGTGAAGTGTGCGTGAATGAGTGTGTGAGTGCGAGAGACGTACTACGTATGCCCATGGGTGCGTGCGTGAGTGTCTGTGTTATATACGTAAATAAAATCACAAAACAGACATAACATTCAAGGAAAAACTTGAGCACCTAAAAGAAAACGAACTAACTAAAACTGTTCTCGTTGCGCCCATAAAGGGACGCCTTATGGGCTTTATGTAAAGCCATGACGTCAAAACCAACAAAAACTGAAAAGTGTAATATAATGCAAATGTAGAGCCTGTAAGCCGGGTCCATTGTACCGGCACCAGGTATACCAAACAAAAATAAAAAGGCTAAGCCTAAGATTCCTTCTTCTTCATTTGACTTCCACGGTGATAGGACGCGTGAGTAAGTCCGCAAATAGACGCTCATGTGCAAAGGCAATTTTTGTGTGTAAGAATATATGTAATGGTGTATTTTACTTGGTGTAACAGAGAAGTGATTATTGGGGAACAGTTAAAAGGATTGCACCACAGAATATTGATATTGATTGCTTTATGTTAAAAAGTTTCATTCTTAATAGATCTCAAAGTTTGGAGATTCGTTGGGGGAATTATAAATAATCCTTTACTTAAAACATTATCCTTCCACCCCTGAAAAGAAGAGTCCATGCAGATACTAGAGCAGCCGAGGAACGACTAGATCGAATTCCGAGAACTTCGAAGAAGTCCATCATTACCCAACGTCTTTCTACACCCCACATTGGAACACTTTTTTTTTTTTGTTTCAGAACGCTAATGGGGTAAAATCGAGGTTCCATAGCTTGCATTACAAGCTGTGCATACTATTGAGTTTTTCGGAAACATGTTCGCTTTTCTTGCCAGGTCACCTGTCCCGAAAGTTATCCACTCAGGTCATATCTACCATCAGTAAGCAGGTATATATTTACCTTACAATTAATATGTCTGTTCCAGTTAAATGCAGTCTTTGGAGCTAAGCTATTTGCCACTGTGCTTCCTCGCCGATTTAACAAAATACAATATGAAATATAATTTTTATTCCAACATTCGATAGAAAAGCTATATGTGTAACAATAAATAGTGTAACATATATTAAAATAAATTGCAAAGTCACAAAGTAAGCGATATATTTTTACATTTAAAGAAGCAGTTGTGAGTATAAATACATTTATCTCTCATTTTATGTACAATTTAACATACATTTAAGACAGCTAAAGATCTTGATTTCAGACTTTCTGACAAGCAGTTAACCCATACCATCTGGTCTACGTGATCCTCGTGGATAATTAATTAAATTCTTCTTAGGTTAGGGGGTCATTAGGTCTTCTTGGGTATAATATTGCTGTTTGTTGTTGTATCATAAATTTCAGTCATACATCTTCAGGTTTATTTAACTGCGCTGTACTTCTCTTACCGTTATTTAAGGGTTTCATAATTTTAAATACGTAAGTCTGACTTCCATGTCTACGCTTGTGTATTATTCCACTATTTTGACCTCGTTTTTCAGTAGTTAGTCTTTCACCATCCTTATGGTAATCGTCATCTCATCATGGTATTCCGAATCGGTTTGTAATGCTAGTCACCTTTAAAACCTGTTTTTTATCAATTATCTGTTTTATATTTTGCGGAAAGTGAAGTAAAATAGAAAATAACGTTATTATTCGGACTTTTACACAAATTTGCATTACTTCGGTCCATTTATAATGAAAGGACAGCATTTTACGTAACAGAACAAGACCTTATGTCATTCTTGTACACTATGAAGTATATTATTACACATTTCTCATAACTGTCGCCTATGGCTGGTTATAATTGAGCAGCGTTAATAAATATACAAAATAAGTACAAAATTAATCCTAATACTGTCACAATCTGGCCAGGATGGTAAAGGATTAGGATGCCACGTGCCAGGTCGCACCTCAGGGGCTAATAATTCAGGGATAGGCATATTCAGGAGAGGTTGGGATTTCTACGATGGCTGTTCAATAAAGAATGACCATAATTTTTTTACGGTCATAATTTTTCGCACTAAAATTCAAACTTATTATATGCTGTTAGCTTAATGTGAAACAAACACGCCGTAGTAGAGGTTCCCGCCTGTGAGAACCAGGCAAGTTC